>CM056055.1:50149448-50286948 GCA_029574335.1 Rana kukunoris
GGGACACAGATGGCAAAAAAAAATCCAACAGGGGTTATAACTAGGGTTGTCCCGATAACGATACTAGTATCTTGTACTCCCGCAAATGCTCCCAATGCTTTACCGATACTCCCCCCCCCCCCCCGAAAGCGGGTAGAGAGGGGGTGGAGTGCTGGTGGAGAGGGGGCGGAGAGCGAGTGGAGAGGGGGCAGAGAGCGGAGCAGAGCAGTCCTCAAGTATGGAGGAGAGGAGAACTGCTGCAAATGCCGCCTAGTCCCCTAGGAGAAAGCCAAGCCCCCCCCCCCGCCGCTGCCGATATCTAGTTGATTTGCGCTTGGGGAACATAGCAGCCTTAGTTTGAATAGCTGAAAAAAAGGAAAAGAAAGAAAAAAGCGCCTCTAGGTTATCTAATAAAATGTAATAGCAAATAGGACGTATCCAGCACTTACATAAAATAAGGCAGCGGCAGGAGATGAAAAAGCTGGCAGTCAAGTGTGTACAGGCTGTGGGGAGCATCAGATCAGAGACTTGAAGAGTGCCGAGTATATCACTGCTGAAGGTGGAAGTGCTGACACTTAAAACGGGACAGCGGCTGATGAGGGATGTCCGTGAACCTTTAAGTTTTTAGCTGGATTGCTGGCAAGGAGCGATGTATACGATCTGTAAGCTGTAAGGCTGAAAGGGAAGCAGCTCGTATGCAGAGTATGTTGGATGGTGACGTCAGGAGGACGGTGGCCAATCAGGGCCAAAAAACACACAACGCGTTTCAGAGCTAGCGCTGGCTTGTTGAGGGAAACCGCGCGCTCCTTTCTCAAGTGTAGAGGAAAGCTGGATTGGAGAAATTAAGTAGGAGTCATGGGGGGTTCGCCGACCAATAGGAAGCCACAAAACACGATCAGCTTACGTGTCAGATGGCCGGTGTAAATAAAAGGTAAATAGGAAAAGATACATACGAACTGAAAGAAAAGGGGAGAACAATAAAGGTAGAAAACAAACGTTGTATCACATATCTAAGATATAAAAAGGAGGGGACTGTAGTAAAAATGAAAATGCAAAATACAATAGTATATCTTTCGCTGGGGTGTTTTGTTTAGCATTAAAATGACAACATAGATTGTAAATATATTGTTACATGAATGAATTAAGTACCGACATACATACTGTTAACATGTAAAATTAAAAAATCTCAACATTTATAATTGATACGGGTCATGCAATAAATTGAATAGTGAATGTTAAATATAGTAATCTCCACGTTAAAGGGAACCTTGGAGATCACCTAAAAAATTAGAAGAAACGGTTATTTGTCAAGTGAAAAAATACTGTTGGAATTGAGATTAGTGGAAGATTGGTTGAAAGAGGAATGTAAACATGACATCTATTATATTAGTTTTAATATTATTTTTATTTTTTGTATGTATTCATTTTTTGTTTTCTCAGAGGATGGTATTAACATCTAATTCCTCGTTGAGGCCAAGTGGGGCAAGACAATTGAAAGTAAAAATCCAGAAAGTCTTGCGTTCACATAGTCGCGAGAACCTCTCAGCCTCAGATAGCCTGTGGGGTATCGATTCGATTACCCATACTCACAGGCTGTCAGTGGAGTGATTGTGATGTAAAAGGAAATGGCGTGGTACGCTATGCTCATCACAACTAGCCTCAATGAGGCGTCGATGGGTACCGAAACGTTGCCTAAGAGGATTGATGGTGCGACCCACATATAGTAGGCCACAAGAACATGTAAGGCAATATACCACATAATCAGTGGAACAATTATAGAAATTTTCTAGGTGGTAAGTTTTTTCTCTATGGGTAAAATGTTTTTGGCCATGGGTGACAAATTGGCAAGTTTTGCAACGAGATTTGTTGCATCTGTACATCCCTATGAGGGGGATCAAACAGATGGAATTTGATATTTTGGGATCTTTTAATTTACTTGGGGCTATTTTATTTTTAAGAGTTGGTGCCCTCCTATAGGTGATTTTTGGCTTGTCACGTAAGGTGGTAACTAAGTATGGATCTTGTTTTAAGATGTTCCAATGCTTGGTTAGTATATCTTCCATTTTTTTGTGTTGTTGGTGATATCCAGTTATAAAACGAACAGTGGGTATTTCAGACGTTTTTTTCTGTGTTGAATTTTTTCTCTTACACAGGAAGGTGTTGTATGCCTGGTCTATTAGGGATTCAGGGTATCCTTTTTCTAGGAATTTTTGTTTAAGATATAGACTTTGATTGATATAGTCACTGTCTTTTGTGCAATTCTGTCTTAGTCTACAGAATTGTCCCTTGGGTATGTTTTTGATCCATATTGGGTGATGGCAGCTGTTATAGTGTAAATATGAATTGCCCGCAGTGGGTTTTGTGTAGTTTCGTGCAATTACAATATTTTCTTTGTGGCTAAGGTCAAGAAAGGCTAATATGTCTTCATTCCATACAAAAGTAAAAGAGAGGCCTAAATTATTGGAATTACAGTGTTCGACAAATTGTTTTACTATGGATAAAGGGCCATCCCAGATGATAACTATATCATCGATATAGCGGCCATAGAATATAATGTGCCGTGAGAAGGGGTTATTCTTCCAAATAAATCGATTTTCCCAAAAACCCATTGTTACAAATATTGTAATTGCACGAAACTACACAAAACCCACTGCGGGCAATTCATATTTACACTATAACAGCTGCCATCACCCAATATGGATCAAAAACATACCCAAGGGACAATTCTGTAGACTAAGACAGAATTGCACAAAAGACAGTGGCCCAGATTCACAGAGCGATTATGCCTGCGCCAACAGGAGATGCGCGTGCGTAAGTCGAAATGTGCGCGTGCGTTTCGATGCATGGCATCCCCAGAAGGAGATACGCAAAAAATCTACTTTTTTTTGTCCCGCGTAATTTCGTTAGACTGTCGCATCCGTCCGCGCAAAAGTGCGCTAGACAGACCATTGATTTGCTAGTCAAATATGCTAATGAGGGACTTACGGGGATCCACAAAAGAACGTTGGGGCAGCGCAGGCGACGCAGTGTGCGCAACAGCAAAATGTTCTGTCTAAAATTAGACCATATAAAAGCTGTCTAAAAAGAGAAAAAAAGTCTACTTGTTAGATAAAGCAACACTGTTAGTGAGGAGCTCAGCAGTCACACGTGTTGCACAACAATCTGTATGCCAACATGCCAGGGGCATCGTCGCGCATAGCTATACTACTGACTTTCGATGAACAAAGAAGGATGAGGGCACGGAGGATGGCATGGAGGATGGCACGGGAGAGGATATACCGCACCCGCATAGACCTGTTTGGCATGAGTGATTCTGAGGTGTTTCGCATCTTCAGATTCACCCCTCATGTCATCCTGGAATTAACCACAACCCTGCAGGAGGACATCACCAGCCGAACACACCACCGCTCACATGCAGTGCAGCCACTGGTGAAGGTCATGGCAACACTCCATGTCCTTGCCAGTGGCTCTTTTCAAAGAACAAGTGGAGTGGTGGCTGGGATGTCACAATCCTCCATGAGCAGATGTGTGCACCAGGTTGTCCCTGCAATCCTCAGACGCATGGCCAACCAAATCATCAAACCCACCACTGAGGAGCTGCGACTGAAGGCAATGACAGATTTCTACAGAATTGCCAGATTCCCACGCACTGTGGGGGCCATTGATTGCACACATGTGGCACTCCAGCCCCCCCAGGAGACAGAGCACATGTACCGCAATCGGAAGCATTGGCATTCTATCAATGTACAGGTGATAGTCGATGCCCAAGGCCTCATATGGCACGTCCGTGCCAAACACACCCAGGGTCCAGCCATGACAGCTTCATATACAATCAATGCCACATCCGAATGGAATTCGATCAGAACGTGTATGGGGACACCTGGCTGTTTGGTGAGTGACATGGGAGTCAGGCATGACTATCCCTCCCATGATGCACACATCACAAGGGCACATGCATGATAACATCCTCCTGTCTTTTCCCTTACAGTGACTCTGCATATCCACTGGACCGCCATCTCATGACTCCTATCCGGAACCCCCAAATGGATTCGGCGCATGCGCGGAAGTGTTTTACTTCCCTGAGGAAAGATACAATCAAGCACATGCCCAAACACGAGCATCGTGGTGGAGCGCACCTTTGGCCTACTAAAGTCACGTTTCCGATGCCTGGATAAGTCTGGGGGTACCCTCTTGTATTCCCCAAACTTCGTGTGCCAGATCATCGGTGCATGTTGCATGCTGCACAACTTCGCAGTAAGAAAGGGCCTGCAGATTGCCCTACGTGATGACCTGACCCCTGAACCAGACAATCCCCCCCTAACCGAGGTTACCCCGTCTTCTGAGGGAAGAGCAACCAGGAGACAACTCACATTGGGCATCTTTGCACGTTAAACACACACATTAATCATGGCACAATGAGAATGCATGCATGCACACCACTGTGGTCCCTAGCACAGACACATCACATCCACATCAAATTGGATTGGCACCAGTCCACCATGCTGGACTTGTGAGCAGCAACGCCACGCCAAGGCTCCAATTATGTCACTGTACATTCATACACCATTCACACGGACCTGGGGATCACTTCTCCCTGGTCCTGGGGAACCCTACTCCACCAAAATTGAGGGTGACACCCCTTTTCCGGCAGGAATGTCACCCCCACATTCAAACAGCATTCACAACCCCCCAAAAAAAATTACCTGCAAAAGCAAAAAATTTCCAGCAAAAAAAAAAAGGGGAAAAAACAAATTATTGCCCCTTGCGTGAGCCACACCTGGGGCGCCCCCGGCCACGGCCCGGCCCCGGCCCCGGCTTCTCAGGGGAGACTCATGGGGAGGGGTAAAAACCGGGGAAGGAGGAGCAGCCCCTGATCTCTGCCCACCTGGCGGCCTGCCCTCCAAGGCCACGGCTATTCTGTCCAGGGCAGCACCAAGTGTTGCCGTGTTGGCCTGGATAGCCTGGGTAAGGGCCCTCACATCCTGCCCAAAGCCTGCTGATGTCGTCTGCAGTTCGTTTAGGCAGGTTGTGAAAGCCCAGAGGAGTGGGAGTCCAGGTTCCCCAGCGTATCCTTGATGGAGGACAGGCTCTCCTCCATCCGCACCAATGTCTGGCTGACCTGTCCCAGATGGCGGGTCTGGAGGAACTGGTCCCTTCTCAGAGTGGCGGGCAGGAGATTGGCCACCCCCATGTGTTCTGGGATGAAATCCTGCCTCCAGCTGATGCTTGTGGCCGGGGAGAAGGGGAGGCCCTTGTGAGGGGAGCCATGTTGGGGGAGGAGGGGGGGGCTCCCCCTTAGGGAGGGCTGCCTGCTGCCAGCCAGAGGGGAAGAGTCCTCAAAAACCAAACGTCCAGTGCCTGACATGGACTCCTCCTCCTCATGATTCTCCTCCTCCTCATGATTCTCCTCCTCCTCTTGAACCTCCTCCGCGGACTCCAGCCTTGTTGGGGGGCCTCATTAGGCTGCTGTCCTGGGGTTGGTGCGGTCAGGCCAGATGGCCCTGCACCCTCCTGCACATCTGTGGATGACACAAAACATTCACAGGTTGGAGGATCCACACACTTGCCACATATTCCCTTTCACCCCCTCCCCCACACATGCTACACACCTGATATTAAAAAAAAAACGTACCTGGCACCACGGGCTCCGGACTTGAGTCAAAGCCAGGCAGGCCCTCAACTTCATGCCGATGAAAGGTCAGGGCCACCGCACGCTCCTCCGCTGTCAGCCTAATACGGCATGGTGGGCCCCCTTCCTGTGCCCCTGGCATGGGCATGCATTCTGGCCAGCTTCTGTTTGACCAGACGCCGCCGGGTCATTGATTTTTTTGTCAATCCCAGACCGGGTCCGTGTCTCCCCCTGCCCCGCTGAATTGACCTGCTCAGTGATCATATCCAAAATCTCCCTCCTCCTGGCCGGGGTGGTGTTGGCACTGTCTGGGCCGTGGAGGAAACGCCCATACTCGCTAATGGCCCGGGCAAGAATTTGTTTTTCCCCAACTGTAAAATTGAGCTTTCTCTTTCTCTCTGTCATACTTCCCAAAAAAATCACTCCCAGTCAACAAAATTCACTCACACAAACAAGCACAACCAATCAAGCAAGAACACACACAAAAAGAGAAAACTACTCAGCAAGAAACAGTCACAAAAAAACAAAACAAAAATACAGCAGGAAAACAAACGAACAGAAATAGATCAATCAAACAAACAGTCTCTCAAACACTTATCAAAAAACACTTTCAAAGATCTACTAACAAACACTTGATCACACAGAACACTAATCTGACAACTACAAAACACACCGCAACGAACAACAGGACAAAAGCACTAGGTTAAATGGGAAGGGACAAAGGGATGTACTTTTGCAATGCAAGTGCGTTTGTGTGTGTCTATTTATGCTGTTTGCGTAGTTCACAACGTTGCCCTAGTCCATTTCCAATTTCACTGATTGCGCCGCTCCCCGAGTTGTGAGCATGCGCACAGCGGAGCTGACCATGGTCTCCTTCAAGCGCGCATGCGCGAGCCGGCCGGCCCTTCATTTGCATGGGTCACGGCTCATTTCAATGTAACACGCCCACGTCCTTCCCAATTTGTATTACTCCTCCTTACGCCTCGGGAAAAACGTTACGCATGCGCAATTTCCTGCGCAAAAGCTACGAGAATAGGGGGATTACGCGGCAAAATTGCGCAAGTCTAACGTAAAGGCGGTGCGCTACGCCGGTCCAATAATGCGCAGATGTACCTGAATCTGGGCCAGTGACTATATCAATCAAAGTCTATGGGCCAGATTCAGCAAGACTTGCGCTGGAGTAATTCGATATGCGCCGCGTAACTGTGAAGATGCGCCGTCGTTTCTATGTGGCCGTACCCACCAAACTAGATGCGACAGAAAACGGGTCATTTCCGATCGGCTTAACTTTCCGACGCCAGAGTCTTGTCAGCGCATAATTTCGTTTGGCGCATCAGTCGCGCCTATTGATTTCCCCTGCAAATGAGGGAGATTTCCCGATTCGCGAACGGATTAGCACCATACGCCGGCTACATGCGCCGCGCGTATCTCGTCCATCCGGCGCAAAGTTATTTCTACAAATAGCTGCTTTATCTTTACTCCAGACGGCCTCAGGTCAGCAGGAGAGCAGCTCCAGCAGCAGCGTTACCGACGAAACTAGCAAGCTGAACAACCACACGTGCAAGGACAACACCTCTGTGTGCCAACATGCCAGGGGCAATCGTGGTCCTAGCACTAGTACTGGGTCCCCCGGAACGAAGGAGGCGGGCACGTGAGAGGATATACCGCATGCGCATGAGCCTCTTTGGCATGGGTGATGAGGAGGTGTATCGCCTCTTCAGATTCAGCCCAGATGCAATACTTGAACTAACCACAACCCTGCAGGGTGACATCACCAGCCCAACACACCGCTCACAAGCAGTGCAGCCACTGGTGAAGGTACTGGCAACACTTCATTTCCTTGCAAGTGGATCATTCCAGCGTACAAGTGGAGTGGTGGCTGGGATGTCACAATCCTCCGTGAGCAGATGTGTGCACCAGGTTGTCCCTGCAATCCTCAGACGCATGTCCAACCAGTTCATCAGACCCAACCACTAAGGAGCTGCGGCTGAAGGCAATGACAGATTTCTACAGCATTGCCAGATTCCCACGCACTGTGGGGGCCATTGATTGCACACATGTGGCACTACAGCCCCCCAGTGCCACAGAGCACATACACCGCAATCGGAAGCATTGGCATTCCATCAACGTACAGGTGATAGCCGATGCCCAACGCCTCATATGGCACGTCCGTGCCAAACACCCCGGGTCCAGCCATGACAGCTTCATATACAATCAGAGCCCCATCCCAGCAGAATTCGAGCAGAATATGTATGGGGACAGCTGGCTGGTTGGTGAGTGACATGGGTGGCAGGCATGACTATCCCCTCCCATGATGCACACCTCACAAGTGGCACATGCATGACTAACATCCTCCTGTCTTTTCCCTTCCAGGTGACTCTGCATATGCACTGGGACCCCATCTAATGACTCCTTTCCGGAACCCCCAAACCAGAGGAGAGAGAAGATACAATGAAGCACACATCAAAACCCGTGCAGTGGTGGAGCAAACATTCGGGCTCCTGAAGTCCCGTTTCCGCTGCCTGGATAAGTCTGGGGGGACCCTATTGTATTCCCCTACCTTTGTGTGTCAGATCATCGGTGCATGTTGCATTCTGCACAACTTTGCTATGAGAAAAGGCCTGCAGATTGACATACGTGATGACCTGACCCCCGACCCACACAGTCCCCACCTGCCAGAGGAGACCCAGTCTGCTGATGGAAGAGCAGTCAGGAGGGGCCTCGCCGTAGGCATCTTTGGACACTAAACCAAAACATTAATCACACAGACAATGCACGCATGTACACCACTGATGTCCCTAGATCACACACACACCACATCCACATCACATTGGATTAGCCCAAGTCCAGCATGTAGGACTTGGGAACAGCAACGCCAGCGTCAAGGCCCCAATGATGTCGCTGTCCATTCATACACCTTTCACACGTCATTCATACAGCCGTGGGGTTAACTTCACCACCACGGCCGAGGGTGACACCCCTTACTGGCAGGAGTGCCACCCCCTCACATTCACACACCACACACATTCACACTGTCCCCTGCACTCCTGACCGTGTGCAGTTAAAAATTAAATACATATCTCATAACATGAGAAAAAAAATAAACAAAAACTCATAACCTGAGTTTTAAAAAAAATATACAAAATAAACAAAAACTCATAACCTGAGTATAAAAAAAAAAAATATATATAAACAAAAACAAAAAAAAAACCCTCATCTGGGATGACGGGGGCTCCTCCTTGGGGGCACTCTCGGGCTCCTCAGCTGCCTGGAGGGAGTGGGTGGTGGTGGGGGGGCATCTGGAGGAGGCTGATCCCCGGGTGGGCCACTCCTGGGAGTTGTTGGCTGCATGCCCTCCAAGGCCACGGCAATACGGCTGAGATACAGGTTGGTCTGGGCCTGCATCCTCAGCTGGCGGGTGATATGATGCCGCTGGTCACGCTGCCGCTGCCTCCCCTCTTCCCGTATGGCAGCTGTGTTGGCGTTGATGGCTGCTGTCAGGTGCCGTACACCCTGCACCCCCCAGGCTGGTCACAACGTCCTGCACACCACTGGGCAGCTGTGACATGGAGCCCAGGCTGTCAGCGACCCGGTCCAAGTGGCCAGCAATCTCCCCCATCTGCTGGGTTTGTCTGGCGTGGTCCAACAGCACCTGGTCCTCGACCATATCACACACCCCCCTGGTCTTACGGGTCGCCTTCCTGGGCCCAGGAGAAGGTTGTCCCCGTGGGGATGGAGTCGCCCTTGAGGGGCTACCTAGGATGGGGGAGGGGATGACAGAGGGCCCTGCAGAGGAGGAGGACTCCTCCAACAATAACATAAAGTCCTGCTCAGGGACAGGCTCCTCCACAACCACCTCTGCAGAAGTGGTGTGGGCACTCTCCTCCACCTCGGTGTCTCCAGCACCCAGGGTCTCGTCATCAGCATCCCGTTGGGAGGTTGGGGTGGACTGGCCGGTACGAGATGATGGCCCAGCTCCGTCATCTGTGGATGACACAAAGCAGACACATGTTGGGTGGTCCCACACACTTGGCACATGTACCCTCCCCCCCCCACATGCAACACACCAAATAGGGGATAAAAAACACTTACCTGTCCTGGAGCCTTCCTCCATGGAGTCATAGCCAGGGACCCCCTCCAACTGCTCCCTGTCCAGGCAGCGGGCGACCACCTCCCTCCTCCGTGGTCAGGCTGACCGGACATGGTGGACCACCACCTGTGCCCCTCTCATGCCTCCTGATGGTGGCCACCTTGCCACGGACCTTACGCCGCAGGTCGTTAATTTTTTTTTGTATGTCGCTAGCAGTCCTGGTGGAGTACCCTAACACATTGACCCTGCCAGCAATGGTCTCCAGGATGCCCTGCTTCCTCTCCCGGCTGGTCTTCCTACTTTTTTTCCCGTGGAGGAACTGATTAAAAGTCTCCATAGCCGAGATGATCACAGACACCCTCCTGGAAGTTGAAATTGAGGTTCCTCCTCTCTTTGGGGGTAGCAGGAGCAGCCATCACAGTGCAAAAGTATCTTCCCTGGGGTGGGGGGAAACGGAAATACTTTTGCGCCGGAATGGCGTTTCCGCTACGCACGCGCAACGGAACACATTGCGCTGACGTTTCCCGTGAAGTGGTGCCGACGGAAGTTGTGAGCATGCGCAGAAGGGGGCGAGTGGAGCCTCAATCACCGCGCATGCTCCGTGGATGATGCGCTGAACGTAAGCCTATCCGCCCATCATTTACATATGATCACACCCACTTCCACTTGCGTCGGGTTACGCCAGCGCATTATCGTTACTCTGGCGCAAGTTTACGCGCAAGTGCTATGTGAATAACAGTACTTGCGCCGAAAGTGTCGGCGGAGTAACGTAAATGAGAAACGTTACTCCAAAGTAAAGAAGCGCCCATCTACCTGAATCTGGCCCTATATCTTAAACAAAAATTCCTAGAAAAAGGATACCCTGAATCCCTAATAGACCAGGCATACAACACCTTCCTGTGTAAGAGAAAAAATTCAACACAGAAAAAACCGTCTGAAATACCCACTGTTCGTTTTATAACTGGATATCACCAACAACACAAAAAAAATGGAAGATATACTAACCAAGCATTGGAACATCTTAAAACAAGATCCATAATTAGTTACCACCTTACGTGACAAGCCAAAAATCACCTATAGGAGGCACCAACTCTTAAAAAATAAAATAGCAAGTAAATTAAAAGATCCCAAAATATCAAATTCCATCTGTTTGATCCCCCTCATAGGGATGTACAGATGCAACAAATCTCGTTGCAAACTTGCCAATTTGTCACCCATGGCCAAAAACATTTTACCCATAGAGAAAAAACTTACCACCTAGAAAATTTCTATAATTGTTCCACTGACCATGTGGTATATTGCCTTACATGTTCTTGTGGCCTACTATATGTGGGTCGCACCATCAATCCTCTTAGGCAACGTTTCGGTACCCTCGACGCCTCATTGAGGCTAGTTGTGATGAGCATAGCTGTAAGAGAACTGTAACCGTCTGTCCCAGGCGCCCTCTGGCGCATGCGCGCGCACACGGGCGCCCTGAGAAACCTAGGCGCACCAATGCGCATGTGCGCGCACACACGAGCATAACAATGCACGCACGCGCGCCAATGCGCGCACGCGCGCACGCGACGGACGCCGTGCGCGTCCCTAACGCCAATTAGCACTCGCTGCCTATTTAAGGAAGTGCTCTGGCCTAGACTTATTGCTGACTGATCTTCAGCGTGTACCCTGTTACCTGAATCCTGTGTTGTCTTGATGATCTCCCGTTGCTGAACCCGGCCTTGCTCTGACCCGCTACTTGGGCTCTGTTACTCCCTGGATTACTGGTTCCTGACTCTGGCTTCCCACCTGACACCGCTACTGCCTACTGCCTGGTACCTCTCGCTGCCCGCCTGCCTCTTGACCCGGCTATCCGCATGACCCGCCTTGTCTTCTGGTGCCTGCGATCCAGCAACCTTGAACACCTGCAGCTTGCTCCTGTGGCTTCCAGCATACGTCCTGTTCCAAGACCCTCAGGAACTACACCTTGTTGGCTCTCCAGCGCCCTGCTGTCGATATCCCTACCACAGGCACTCGTGTTCCTCCAGTCCCCTGGTGTCCTCTGTTCCATCTCCGGCGGTGCCGGGACTGGAGATACAAGAGAGGCTGACCTCGTCATCTCAGCCTCCCATCAGGTACGTGACAATACCGTACCACGCCATTTCCTTTTACATCACAATCACTCCACTGACAGCCTGCGAGTATGGGTAATCGAATCGATGGCTACCGTATCATGCATTATAAGGTATATGTGAATACATACAAAAAATAAAAATAATATTAAAACTAATATAATAGATTTTTTAATTTTACATGTTAACTTGTAACCGTTTCTTCAAATGTTTTAGGTGATCGGTACATGTATTCATTCATGTATACATGTATATATTTTATATATTTTAACAATCTATGTTGTCATTTTATTGTGCTAATTGAAACATCCACCCAGCGAAAGATATTTACTATTGTATTTTGCATTTTCATTTTTACTACAGTCTCCTCCTTTTTATATCTTAAATATGTGATACAACGTTTGTTTTCTACCTTTATTGTTCTCCCCCTTTTCTTTCTGTTCGTAATGTATCTTTTCCTATTTACCTTTTATTTACACCGGCCGTACTATGTCCGCTGAAAACGGTCCGATGGACGTTTCAGCAGACATCTCCGCTCGTGTGTATTAGCGGACAGATGACAGATTTTGAAATGGTGGGAATCTGTCCGCCCGACATGTCTGCTGGTTAGTTGGACATGTCGGCCGAACGGCGCATGCGCCTTCACGTGGCGGTGACTCCGTCACTTAATTTCCGATGGTGTGTACCATCGGATCGAACTCATCGGACATATCCGATGGAAATGGTCCTCTTTTCATCGGATATGTCCGATTGTGTATGACACGTAGCTGATTGCTTCCTATTGGTCGGCGAACCCCCCATGACTCCTACTTAATTTCTCCAATCAGCTTTCCTCTACACTTGAGAAAGGAGCGCGCGGTTTCCCTCAACAAGCCAGTGCTAGCTCTGAAACGCGTTGTGTGTTTTTTTGGCCCTGATCGGCCACCGTCCTCCTGATGTCACCATCCAACATACTCTGCATACGAGCTGCTTCCCTTTCAGCCTTACAGCTCACAGATCGTATACATCGCTCCTTGCCAGCAATCCAGCTAAAAACATTAAAGGTTCACGGACATCCCTCATCAGCCGCTGTCCCGTTTTAAGTGTCAGCACTTCCACCTTCAGCAGTGATATACTCGGCACTCTTCAAGTCTCTGATCTGATGCTCCCCACAGCCTGTACACACTTGACTGCTAGCTTTTTTATCTCCTGCCGCTGCCTTATTTTATGTAAGTGCTGGATACGTCCTATTTGCTATTAAATTTTATTAGATAACCTAGAGGCGCTTTTTTCTTTCTTTTCCTTTTTTTCATGTATATTGGAGTTGACTTCACTCTTGGAGAAGCAGCCCTGGTTGTCTACAATAAATCCATTCACCAATTGATTACCTCTTCATAGATCTGGATTTTTGATACGGATTTTATGGACAAAAATAAATGAAATATTATAGACATTGCCGCTAATGTATTCCCGTACTAGTCAGTTACTTTATATATGATTTTCTCATGTTTATTCCTATTGGTGAACACTCTGAGCGCTGTATTTCCGTGTTATTTAGTTTGAATAGCTGTGTGTTCCCCACCACACCTTGTGATGTATAGACCCTCCCCCTTGTCCAGAAACTTTTATAGACAGATCACCCATCCCAGGATTGTCTATCAAAGTGCCCGGACAAGGGGAGTTGTCTATACATGACGAGGTGCGGCGGGGAACACACAGCTATTCAAACAAAAGCTGTTATGTTCCCCAAGCGCAAATCAACTAGACGGCAGCGGCGGGGGGGGGGGGGGGGGCTTGGCTTTCTCATTCAGCAACTCTGGCTCCTCTAATCCTCCTCTAGACTCTGCACTTTCTGCTTCCCAGCTCTGCCCTCAGTTGCTTCCTGGCAGCAGCACAAGGAGAATGCACTATGATGTAAGGGAAGGTGGAGGCCTCTTAACTTTTCATGGTGGGGAGGTGGCTTTTGACATCTGATGTAGGGGGGTGGGGGGCTCTGGACATCTGCTTATACTGTAACTATTATGAGAATAATACAATTCAGAAAGTGAAGGGAAACCACCGCAATGGGACACAGATGGCAAAAAAAAAAATCCAACAGGGGATATAACTAGGGTTGCAAATCAACTAGATGGCAGCGGCGGGGGGCTTGGCTTTCTCTTTGGGACACAAGGCTGTATTTAGGGACATGGCTGCATTATGGACAAGGCTGCATTTAAAAAAAGTATTGGTAATCAGTATCGGCGAGTACATGAAAAAAAGTATCGGTACTTGTACTAGGTCCTAAAAAAGTGCTATCAGGACAACCCTAGTTATAACCCTCCCTTGCTCTATCCAAAATGTATAAAAAATTGTCTTTATTTCCACTGTAGGGTGACTTGCTTCTAACGTATTGAATCACACCGCGTCATACCATGGTTATGACAAAAATACTAGGGATGTTACTGATTAAAATGTTTGTGTTCGGTTAATCGATTGTTTTTTAATCAACTAATTTATAACACACATAACATTTTCAGATCACCACCATATATAGTCCCCACTGTAATATCCACAGGCATCTCGCCCACTGTAATATGGTCCACATCTCCCCCACTGTATAGGAAGATTAGTGCTTTGCTTAGTCTTACCAGAGAAGCCGGCCGAACACGAGCAGTTTGAGGGTGATGATGTCCAGGGCCGCTGATAGGGGGGGGCCACCAGCCCTCCTGTAGGGGGCCCGGGCAAACAGGGGGGCCCGGACAGCAGAGGGAATGATTGTGGCGGATGAAGGGGCAGTTACAGAATTACTTCCCCCGCACCGATCCCCCTTCCTCTTCTGCCTGCTTCTGATCCCCCTCTGTGCCCCATATCACTGTGCTACCCCCTAATGGCACTGCTGGCTTACCTGTCTCATAAAAAAAATTACAAATTATAAAATTATATAATAATTAAAAAAAAATTAAAAAAGGACTAATTCACACAGGTTCTCTGTTACGTTTGTGTCTGCTAATAATGATTTTAGTGTATTTGTTTGTGAAAATATTGTTTTGATATATTGGGGGGGCCCTGTCAGATAGGCTGTATGGGGCCCCGTGATTTCTAACAGCAGCCCTGATGATGTCAGCGTGCCGCTCTAGGCTCACCTAGGCAGCTGCCGGGTGGACCAAGATGGCTGCCGCTCTGGGAGCTAGGCCAAAGCCGAGGCCTTTCCTATGGCTGAGGCAGCAGCAGAGCTCCGCATATCACGTGGTGTGCCGATCCACATATGGTGAACGGTTCGGATCACGGATCATTTACAACCACTAGTACCGATCAGAATTTTGATCGATAAAAAAAATTAACGATTAATCGAGGAATTAATCTTTAATTTCCACAGCCCTAAAAAAATATATTTATTCTCTTTAAACATCGTATTGATTGTGTTTAGAGCTGAAACGGTTAATGGTTTCTGGATCGTTTCATGTGGCGCCTCTGTTTGCAGAGTGTAGAAAGTGTAAGGTGATCGGTGTTATGTGAGAGGCTCCGTCACATCACCATTGTAGAGCTACAGGAGAACAGATGGCCAGAAGGCAGTGACAGCGCTTTGTCTGCAGACATTGTACAGGAAATTTCAGGTAAGTCTTTATCTTATTGTAAATGATTGCGCTATGGATAGATTGTGAAAACTCGCTGCTGTAATATGAACTATAATTTACATAACTCAAAAGGATGTCATTGGAGTAAAGCTCAACCAAGTTCCTGATGTACCTGCGGTCTCTCAATTACTAATATTCTCTCTCAAATTGTTTTTGTTAAAGGGTCATTCCAGGAAAAACTGCTGATTTTTCTATTTTGAAGAGAGGAAGTTTTAGGCCCCTTTTACTCCTGTGCAATTTAAAACACTCCACCGTCGAATGACAATGCGCAACAAGACGAATCCCATTATTTTCTATTGGGTCCGTTCACGCCTATGCATTATGCTGCAGATTAAACCTGGAAAAAGGTGCATGTGCTTCTTTTGGCTCCATTCACACTTATGCAAGTGCCACCATGTGCTTGTTTTTGCACATTTTGGTGCATCACATTTAGGAAAACCCAATAATTTCAGTAGGCTGCTCTACATGTGAAGATCACACAAAGGAAGTGCAACATACATGTTCTCATGTTCTAATAGCTTATACATGTATATAATCCATGAAGTGCTAAAGGGGTATGACCACATATTAAAGGGATTGTAAAGGGAAAAAAAAAATGTCCTTAAATAGCTTCCTTTACTCTAGTGCAGTCCTCCTTCACTAACCTCATCCTTCCATTTTGCTTTTAACCACTTAAGACCCGGACCTTTAGGCAGGTAAAGGACCTGGCCAGTTTTTGCGATTCGGCACTGCTTCGCTTTAACTGACAATTGCGTGGTCGTGCGACGTGGCTCCCAAACAATATTGGCGTCCTTTTTTTCCCACAAATAGAGCTTTCGGCGATGATCATCGATTTTTTCGTGACTGCGACATTATGGCGGACACTTCGGACAATTTTGACACATTTTTGGGACCATTGTCATTTTCACAGCAAAAAATGCATTGTTTGCGTAGGCGCGTCACAGAGTTTCTGAAAGGAGCTGAACATGTAAAGGGGCGAGTCAGCTCTACACGGCACCTGCGCACCGACTAGGAGCAGTGTAGAGCTGACTGCGCAGGCGCCGTATAGAGCCGACTCGTAGCTTTACCTGTTCGGCTCTTTTCAGAAACTCTGTGACGCGCCTACGCTATACAGGGAGCGGGGCCTTTCCCCGGGGGGAAACTTTTTCTGATAGACATCAATCATCTGGGCAAACGCCCAGATTACATTGCAGCTCAGCTTGGAAACGCCTACTCCCGCAGGGGGAAGTACCCGGAAGCTGGATTGCAAATATGGATTATAAGGTATGTACAGCCTACTGTACATGCTGGTAGTATAAAGAATTTGGTCTTATATAAATGTTATTTGGGTGAACCTTCGCTTTAACCCCAAGAAGGGGTTAAATGTGCCAGAGGTGTGCCAGAGGTGTGCCAGAATCGCTTTTCAGACACTTCAGAAGCGGTGCGTATTCATTCCAATGGGCAGGGGCGGTGTGGGAGTGGTGTATACATCATTCCTACACACCGCCCCAAAAATGCTGCTTGCAGGACGTTTTTTCCTGTCCTGCAAGCGTACCACTGCCCCAGTGTGAAAGCACTCAAGCTTTCAAAGTTGGGGTGGCTTGAGAGGCAGATTTCAGGTGCTTTACAGGCGCTATTTTTAGCGCTAAAACATCTGAAAACTGCCTCAATATGAAAGGGGTCTAATGCCGCCTACACATGACCAGTTTTTTTTTATGTCATTAAAAAAGATTGTGTGTAGGCTCCAGAGCATTTTTTGCGACGTTAAAAATGGGCATTAAAAATTTAGAACATGCTCTAAATTTTCGTATCGTTTTTCACGTTGTCGTTTTTAACGTCGTAAAAAATGGTCGTGTGTAGGCTTTTACAACATGAAAATAATGCGCATGCTCAGAAGCAAGTTATGAGATGGGAGCGCTCGTTCTGGTAAAACTAACGTTCATAATGGAGATAACACATTCGTTACGCTGTAACAGACTGAAAAGCGCGAATCGTCTTTTACGAACACAAAATCAGCAAAAGCAGCCCCAAGGGTGGCGCCATCCGAATGGAACTTCCCCTTTATAGTGCCGTCGTACCTCTTGTACGTCACTGCACTTTGCTGGAGCATTTTTTTTTTTCACGATCGTGTGTAGGCAAGGCAGGCTTAACAATAATCGGGTTGAAAAAAACGTTGTGTACGCGGCATAAGGCATCTAAATGCATGGAAAACATACAAAAAACATACGTGTGAACAGAGCTTTACTTCTGCTGCAATGTTCACATCAAATATATAAAAAAAATAAAGATTTTATTCTCAAGCATGACAACCCATAATGTAATGGCCATAGCAGATTGACGGAGTAGAGAACAGCTGTCACATAACTCACCTCCAACGAAGTGTATCCCATGTTCGTTCTGATGACTACTCATTCGTGTAGAAATGTTCCCTGTAGTAATGACAGGTTCTCTTTGCAGGCACTAAACTTCTGGCACTGTGAGGGTTAGCTTTCTCCGCTTTCAAATTGACAAAGTCCCAATGACCACTGGTCTCTTTGTGTCCTCTCCTCTATTCAGAAAAGTCCTGGAATTTTTTTCACAGAATGCAACACATTTTGTGAGATGAGTAGGGGATCCTGTTATTCATCTGTCCCTCCCTCGTTTTTTTAGAATGTGTCACATTTCAATGCCAGGACTTTTCTGAATAGAGAGCAGGACAGAAATGAGCAGGTGGCCATTAAGACTTCTTCTATATGCTGCAATGTTAAAGTCAAGGAACCTCAGGGCAGCAATGAAGAGAACCCGTCATCACTTCAGGGAACATTGACATACTATAGTGTAATCAGTGGGATACATTACATTAGAGCAGTGGTTTTCAACCTTTCTAGTGCCGTGACCCCTTGATAACATTTCCCAAGTTGTGGGGACCCCCAACAGTAGAGTTTTGTAGCGTGGGTTTTCAGCACCTAAGGCCAGACAAGTAATTTGAGCCCCTAGCCCAAGGACATTTAGGGATCCCTGAGTCCCTTACACTAGTACAGTATTAAAACATTTTAGGATGTACCACTCTCTCTGTTCTCCTTTCTTTCACTTTTATCTCTCTATCTTAATTTCTTGTCCCCCCCTATCCCTCTATCATCTTTCCTGTTCTTACTCTTATGCCGCGTACACACGATCATTTTTTGTGATGAAAAAAAACGACGTTTCAAGTGATGAAACAAAACAACGTTTTTCAAACTTCATTTTCCAAAACGACGTTGCATACACACCATCGTTTTTCCAAAATGCTCTAGAAAAGCGTGGTGACGTACACCACGTTCGACGTCACTCTGTTCCATTGAAGCTCTGTCTCATAACTTGCCTCTGAGCATGCGCGGCTTTAAAAACATTCTTTCTCTCCCTTTTTTCTTTGTTCCTCCCAATCTTTTCCTCTCCCTTCCATGTATTCTCTACTTTTATTCCTTCTCTTACTCCTTCGGTGGGGGGGGGGGGGGGAGTGCTGGCAGTGCTGGGGGGAGTTCTGATCAGCCAGCTTAGAAGTTCTTGATCAAGATCATCTGCTGATCTGAGAACTGTAGTGGAGACTTTAATTCGCAACTCTAATCACAGGTAGTGTACACACGATCGGTTTGTCTGATGAAAACAGATCGATGGATTGTTTTCATCGGACAAAATGATCGTGTGTGGACCCCAAAATCCACGCATGCTCAGAATCAAGTCGACGCATGCTCAGCAGCATTTTCTCAGCCCGTCGGATTTTTAACTGATGGTGTGTGGGCAAGACTGATGAAAGTCAGCTTCATCAGATATCTGATGAAAAAAATCCATTGGTCCGTTTTCATCAGACAAACCAATCATGTCTCAATGTGTCTCCAGCTTTGTGGTGTCTCGCAGCAGTGACACCTATGGCGAAATCAGGAAATAGGGTCTCCTCCAGCCCCTCCCACTTCACATTTCTCACCAGTCAGCTGACCTCTAGTCTCTGCCCCACAGCCATGCCGTGAACTGAATGGGCGGGCAAGGGCTCCAGGGACAGCCCTGCTGGATGGCTGTGAAAAGGCTGAGGCCGCGTACACATGATTGGTCCATCCGATGAGAATGGTCCGACGGACCGTTTTCATCGGATCACCACTGAAGTGGCCTCATGGTCTGATGTGCGTACACACCATCAGTTCAAAAACCGATCGTGTCAGAACGTGGTGACGTAAAACACAACGACTTGCTGAAAAAAACGAAGTTCAATGCTTTACGCATGCGTCGACTTGATTCTGAGCATGCGCGGGTTTGGAAACGGATGCTTTTGTGTACTAACCATCGGTTTGGACTGATCGGTCAGCGGGCCATAGGGTCGATTTTAAAGCAAGTTTTAAAATTTTGGTCTGAAGGACAAAAGACCGATGGGCCGTACACACGGTCGGTTTGGACCGATAAAACTGAACTTCGGCCCGTTTTCATCGGTTTGGACCGATCGTGTGTACGCGGCCTGAGAGTGCTGCAGGCTTCAGAAACAGTCCAGGATTTAGTGACCCCTGGCAAATTGTCACTTGACCCCCGAGGGGGTCCGGACCTCCAGGTTGAGAACCACTGCATTAGAGGTAAGTAATGTTACTGAACCTTTATCCCAGAAATAAAACAATTAAACTAAACCTTTTTTTTTTGGTTTCACTAAAAATGTTCATTGGCAATTTATATCTTTTGTTAGTACATTCACTGTGATTCCCATAACAGTCAAAACTTTGCTTTTGTCTATTGTGGTGTGAGAGAATAGAAGAAATTGTTTGTTTCTTGTAGTATACAATTATCCATCAAACAGATTCCACATGGGGCTCACTGTAAAAACTGTAACCTATCACTGATCAAAAACTAGAATGTGGTGTACCAACCTTACTTTACCTATGTATCTTTGTAAGTGGAACTGAAGCCAATACATATATATTTTTTTTTTTTTTTGTATTTAGTAGTGACGAGTAGTGACGAGTGAAATTTAGGATTTTTCTTTATTTTTGTCTGCTAACCCACTGGAGTGGAAATCATCACTGATGTCTGTGCCTCCTATGTGGAGCAGGACAAAACCAGGGACACTTTTATGCCCTTTGCAATTCGCTAATGCCAGCCTCTATACACCAAAGGTGAGCGCTTAGCGTCTTGTCTAGGTTTGTTGCTGGAAAGCCTCTATGACGCTAACTCAAAGACACAAGCTGATAATCACCAGATCTGATCAATCACTTGACACCACCGGAGTATAAATAATTGAAACGCTCAAGCCCTGTACACACGATCGGTTTGTCTGATGAAAGCGGACCGATGGACCATTTTCACCGGACGAACCGATCTCGTGTGGGCCACATCGGTTTTTTATCCATCGGTGAAAAAAAATAGAACCTGTTTTAAATTTTTCTTATGGTTAAAAAACGATCGTCTGTGGGGAAATCCATTGGTCAAAAATCAATGCATGCTCAGAATCAAGTCGACGCATGCTCGGAAGCATTGAACTTAATTTTTCCCAGCACGTCTGATTTTTAACCGATGGTGTGTAGGCAAGACTGATAAAAGTCAGCTTCATCGGATATCCTAATTAAAAAAAAAAAAATAATTGTTTTTATATATTTTCTTTTTTGCTTTGTTTTGTCCCCAGGGCCCCCGGATGGCAACTCCCCTTTTTTATATAATTTTTTTTCTTTTTATTAAAGGGCCTAGAGGTCCCCAGGGCCCCGGGTGGCTACCCCCTTTTTTTTATAGTTTTTTTTTTTTTTTTGTAAGGGGCCCAGAGGTCCCCAGGGCAACCCCCCAATGACACCCCCCGCTTCTCAATTCACGCCCCCCCCCCGCTTCTCAATTAGCGGCGGCACCCCCCGCTTCTCAATTCGAGATTTGAGGCAGCAGCACCCCCCAGGTCCTCTCTGCTCCTCCAGGGGCCCCATGCCTGAAGCTGTGTAAGGGACCCCATAATTCCTGATGGCGGCCCTGATCATACTACCTTATTTCATATTATGAGAAAGTTCTGAGTTTGTACATGTTTGTTATATTAACGGGATCAGGAAGAAAATGGAAAAGCGTACTTTAAAGGCTGCCACTATAATCCCAGTAGGGAAGGAAAATTACTCAAAGGTATAATAAAATATTTAAATGATGCAGCAAAAGGTGAATGGGTATGCCAAAGTGTGTACAGTATCTACTGTCTTCAACTTGCTATATTCTTTAGAAAGTGCTCATCTTGTTAGAGATTGTTTCTTCCTGTTCACCTGTGGGTGTGGATTCTTGACATACACTGTGTGACAGCTGATTGGAGGAAAGGCACACACCCCCTCTCCACATAGGCAGAGGAAGGAAGGAATGTGCTGTGAATGGACCAGCTCTCTGCTAACCTATTTATAGCACCCACCCAATTTTAGGCTTGTTTTATCTTGGTTGTCAGAGAACTTGTCAGAAGTTATCATGCTGATAACAGAAGAATAGAAGAACCAAGCAGCAGAAACACTAGAGATATACAGTGGAACCTATGATTGAGAGTAAGGCAGTTAACAAGCGTTTCGCAATATGAGCAATGTATTTGAAAAAATCCTAACTCGGTTTGCGAGTGTTGTCTCGCAACGCGAGCAGGATTCAGGCCAAAGTGGTGTGAAGTACCACATTTAGCCTGAGGTGGGGGGGGGCGCCAGAGCCGAGCGGAGCCGGTAGTGCTCAGAAAGACACTGAAATACTACATTCCTGAGCCTTTACGAGGTTTGCTGAGGTCAGCCGAGGTTTTCTCGGGCGTTTGCGGACGTTTTTGAGGGTCTCTGACGCCCCCCACTTCTGGCAGCATGCGGTATTGCATGCCATTGAAGTCAATGGGGAACAAATTATTTTCGTTTACCTTGACTTCAATGGTGAAACTCGCTTTGATATACAAATACTTTGGATTACGAGCATTTTTCCTGGAACAGATTATGTTCGTATTTTGAGATTACACTGTATGTGTCTAGGTCAAATCTCATTAATCAGATTTACATCCACTTTAAGCTGAAATAAATGTCACTTCTGGCTTCAATACTACAATACTGTGTATACACATAAGAAAAATAATGATAAAAACCTAATTTTTTTTTTTATTATAGGTGATTATATAATCTCTGTTCTCAGCTGCAGAAGAGTTTTAAAAAGGTGTGGGTGGACAAACAGCAGTACACTGATCTTCTCAGTGAATAGCTGTGCATGGCGCATAGCAGCACAAGTCTTATCATTGGAGGACAGGCAGGCTGTTCTCCCAGCACAGCCAGAAAACAAATCAACCTGGGATAAATGTGCTGTCATGGTTAGTTTGAAATGGGAAAGCAGGGGGTAGGATCACCAGGGATGCAATACAAAGAGAACAGGATACTTTTTAAAACAAGTACAGGGTGCAACAGACACATACAGGAATATTAAATGTTGCGGTAACATTTTCTTTAACCACTTCCCTTCCGCTGTATTGTCATATGACGGCTGCCGGAACTCTTCGTCCCTCCGGGCGGCTGCCATATGACGTCCTGTGATTCCCTGCAATGTGGAGAGCGCGTGGACGCGATGTCCGCTGGGCACTCGCGATCGTCACAGAGCAGGGACGTGGATCTGTGCGTGTAAATGCACAGATCCACGTCCTGTCAGGTGAGAGGAGACCGATCTGTGTGTTCCCATTACAGAGGAACACCGATCGGTCTCCTCCCCTTGTGAGTCCCCTCCCCCTACAGTTAGAAACACTCCCTAGGTAACATTTTTCCTTCATCGCCCCTTATGCCGCGTACACACGATCGTTTTTTGTGATGAAAAAAAACGACGTTTTCTGTGAAGTAAAAAACGACGTTTTTGAAACGTCACTTTTCAAAGACAATTTTGCATACACACCATCGTTTTTTCACAAAAAGCGAGGTTACGTTCACCACTCTTTTCCATTGAAGCTCGCTTCATAACTAGCTTCTGGGCATGCGCGGGTTGAAAAACGTCGTTTTAAAAGACGTTTTTGCTACACACGGTGACCTTTTGTGAAACAAAAAACGACGTTTTGAAAAACGACACAAAAAATTCAAGCATGTTGGAATTTTTTTTTGGTCGTTTTTTTTAAGACAAAAAACGACGTTTTGCCCACACACGATCAATTTAAATGACGTTTTAAAAAACGTCGTTTTTTTTTTTCATCGCAAAACTCCTTTAAGCATGCTTGCACATTTCCCAGTATACAGTACAGTATGTCTGTATATTTTATACACAAATATTTTTATGTTTTCCAGGTTAGGAAACACACTTTATCCAAGATGGAAAGCTCAGTGGTGCCATTGGAAGGGAGCACAGAATGTCACGTGGATGGGGATGTGTTAATACATGGACACAGCCCCTCACAACTCTTCATAAGAGATGATGAAGTAGTTACTGACCAGGAGGTTGAAAGTCAAAGTTTTCAGACTGAAGGGAGTCAAATATTTGAAAGTTCACTTGAATTAAAGATGAGGGAGATGATGAATCTTGATACTACGGGGCAAGACTTTATCATTTCTGAAAATTTCTATGTGAACACAGAAAGGAAAGATGAGGAACAAAATAAACATTTCATTGAAGAACCCAAAATGTGTAATGAAAAGACTGCCACATATTGGACAGGCGGTGGAGGAGAGTTTCACTGCAAGGAAGGACGTTGGTTCGAGGAAGAGCTTCAGTGCGAGGAAGAGCTTCGGTGCGAGAAAGAGCTTCCATGTGAGAAAGAGCTTTGTTGCGAGGAAGAGCTTCGGTGCAAGGAAGAGCTTCGATGTGAGGAAGAGCTTCGGTGTAAGAAAGAGCTTCGGTGCAAGGAAGAGATTCGGTGTGAGGAAGAGCTTTGGTGCGAGGAAGAGCTTCGATGCGAGGAAGAGCTTCGGTGTGAGGAAGAGCTTCGATGCGAGGAAGAGCTTCGGTGTGAGGAAGAGCTTCCATCCCATTTAAATGATACACAGTTGGATGTTGATCATACAATTCTACATCTCCCAGAAGAGAGGAACCCATCACATAGTAATACCCAAATGTATCTCCCACTTAAAAACACTCTGAAGAACCTCAGACTACTTGATCTGAAGCTGAAATACAACAGTCACCAACTTGCTCTGGATAAACCAGGATTGAAATGCAATAATGACTCCTCTTCTAGCTCTGATGAAAGTGATTCTAAGTTCCCAGAGTCTACAGTTGAAGAAACCAAAAACGATGAAGAAGCCCATCATCTATTTCTGATTGACCTTCTTACTCAATGTCACTACAAGCTGGAGCAAATGGAAGAACTAAGAGTTGGCTCTATTAAACTGGGTCACAGAGTAAGTGTTATGAGTCTCTAAATCATCCCATAATTCACATCAGTCATTCAAGATTCATCAACTAGCATCAGCAAAGGTTACCAGCACAGGAACTCATTCAGTAGGGCAAGATATGATGTATGGAGCTCTCTAATATTTTACTACAGTGAACAGAAACCTGATTAACTGTTATGGATTACAACAGTTTGCATATTGGGTTTACTTTTTGTACTGTCTTGTAAGTTTAGCACTATCTAGGCATAGAAGTAAATGGGCCCTACTGATCAAAATTTTCTAGGACTCCAATTAGAGGTCTCCAACTCTCGAACTACAACTGAGCTTGGCTAAATGCTTCAAGGGGTTGTAAAGGTAAAAATGTTTTCCCTAAATAGCTTCCTTTACCTTAGTGCAGTCCTCCTTCACTTACCTCATCCTTTGATTTTGCTTTTAAATGTCCTTATTTCTTCTGAGAAATCTTCACTTCCTGTTATTCTGCCTGTAACTCACCGCTGTAATTCGAGGCTTTCTCCCTGGTGTGGAGTGTTGTGCTCGCCCCCTCCCTTGAGGGGGCGAGCAGGAGAGTCAGGACGCCCGCTAACACACAGCTCTTTTCTCTATCTACAATGTAGAGAGCATCCTGACTCTCCTGCTCTTCCCCTCCCCCCTCAAGGGAGGGGGCGAGCATGACACTCCACACCAGGGAGAAAGCCTTGCATTACTGTGTGGAGTTACAGACAGAAGAACAGGAAGTGAGGATTTCTCAGAAGAAATAAGGACATTTAAAAGCAAATCGAAGGATGAGGTAAGTGAAAGAGGATTGCAAGGTAAATGAAGCTATTTAGGATTTATTTTTTTACCTTTACAACCCCTTTCAGTTAGGGTCCTAGCGCTACCCACACTACAACTACGATTGATTGTCAATTGACCTTAAGCAGACAGGGTAGTTAAGCTTCCTACGCATGGTAAAGGATATTTTTTATGCTTCCAATCCACATGACTAGAATATGAAATTATGAAAATATATATATATAGTACAGAACAAAAGTTTGGACACACCTTCTCATTCAAAGAGTTTTCTTTATTTTCATGACTATAAAATTGTAGATTCACACTGAAGGCATCAAAACTATGAATTAACACATGTGGAATTATATACATAATAAAAAAAGTGTGAAACAACTGAAAATATGTCATATTCTAGGTTCTTCAAAGTAGCCACCTTTTGCTTTGATTACTGCTTTGCACACTCTTGGCATTCTCTTGATGAGCTTCAAGAGGTAGTCACCTGAAATGGTCTCCCAACAGTCTTGAAGGAGTTCCCAGAGATGCTTAGCACTTGTTGGCCCTTTTGCCTTCACTCTGCGGTCCAACTTACCCCAAACCATCTCGATTGGGTTCAGGTCCGGTGACTGTGGAGGCCAGGTCATCTGGCGCAGCACCCCATCACTCTCCTTCTTGGTCAAATAGCCCTTACACAGCCTGGAGGTGTGTTTGGGGTCATTGTCCTGTTGAAAAGTAAATGATGGTCCGAATAAACGCAAACCGGATGGAATAGCATGCCGCTGCAAGATGCAGTGGTAGCCATGCTGGTTCAGTATGCCTTCAATTTTGAATAAATCCCCAACAGTGTCACCAGCAAAGCACCCCAAAGCACACCATCACACCTCCTCCTCCATGCTTCACGGTGGGAACCAGGCATGTAGAGTCCATCCGTTCACCTTTTCTGCGTTGCACAAAGACACGGTGGTTGGAACCAATGATCTCACATTTGGACTCTTCAGACCAAAGCACAGATTTCCACTGGTCTAATGTCCATTCCTTGTGTTCTTTAGCCCAAACAAGTCTCTTCTGCTTGTTGCCTTTCTTTAGCAGTGGTTTCCTAGCAGATATTCTACCATGAAGGCCTGATCCACACAGTCTCCTCTTAACAGTTGTTCTAGAGATGTGTCTGCTGCAAAAGGTGGCTACTTTGAAGAACCTAGAATATGACATATATTTTCAGTTGTTTCACACTTTTTTGTTATGTATATAATTCCACATGTGTTAATTCATAGTTTTGATGCCTCCAGTGTGACTCTTCAATTTTCATAGTCATGAAAATAAAGAAAACTCTTGGAATGAGAAGGTGTGTCCAAACTTTTGGTCTCTACTGTATATATATATATATATATATATATATCCTTGTTTGCAGTTACAGTAGAAGGTCAAAGATTTTATTATACACCAGATATTTGCATGTGTTCCATATTTTGTCTATAAAAATAATGTGACATCTTTTCAGGCTTTGCACCCGAGTACTGTGTCCTGTAGTCTTACCTCTGAACTCAGGCATACCCCACTTTTAAGTACACAATGGGGTTTATGTACTATCGCTGAAAAGTGCAAAATCAGGCTCACTTCTGCATAGAAACCAATGAGCTTCCAGGTATTATTACCAGGCTAAATGGAGCAAGTTGGGGATAGAAGCTCATTGGTTTCTATGCAGAAGTGAGTCTGATTTTGCACTTTCCATCAATAGTAAATAAACCCCATTGTGTACTTAAAAGTGGGGTATGCCTGTATAGAACAGAGTAAATTGGGCATGCATTATTACATCCTAACGAGACCTAATATCATTTTTACCCTTCAGCTTTGGGAAGCCGAGACAACCATTGAGTATTTAAAGGAGGAGATAGCAGAACTTCACAGGGAAAATGTGAAAAAAGAGGAGGATATTATTTTCCTCACAGAGGAACTTATTAAATCTAAAAGGATTTTACAGCAGAAGATGGAGATAGCCATGGATGAAAGAACGAACATATCCCATCCGAGAAGCCTGACTTTGAATAATCCAAGGCATGAATTTGAGCCCATCTGCATAGAGAATGAATACCCAGAAGAAAATAGTCAAGCAGATCGACACTCATCCAAGATCTGTGTCATCTTGTAAGAGTTTTATAAGTTTATGGCATATATTATTTTACTTCACTTTGAAAACAAAACAAATGCAAGAGTTTAATAGTTTAATTATTTAATACCAATTGACATACCAACTGGCTTAATTTGCTTGTTAAGGTTATCTCTTTCAAACTCCTCGCTTCTTTTTTTTCTCTGTCCCCCAAAACTGGCTCCTACTGCTGTAAATAAAATCTTGTGACCAGACAGCAGGGGGTGGGGTCTGTGTGTCTATAGATGCACTTAGCCTGGCTCACGAGCGAGCACCATAGGAAGCAGCTTGCTATGGTGGGGCACTGAGAAGAGGAGGAGCTTCGAGCACTGGAGAGGGACCTCAGAAGAAAAGGTTCAGGGCCACTCTGTGCAATACTTTGCAAGTTACATTTTTATTATTAAAAAAAAAAGTAAGCTTTAATCCAGACAAAATACATTTTGATATTGTTTCCCACTGCAAACACATTAGTTCAGATTCAGTTTAGATTTAGATTTGGTGCCAAGCTGCTCCTGCATCCTGTTCCGAGGACTGCAACTACTAGCTCTACCCATCTACGAAGTCGACATCGCCAACCCGCTATTACGGGACTAATGCCATACTTTGCCCTTACACTTTCTGTCTCCACCTTCAGGAGTGTTGGGCAGGAGGTGCAAGAGAGGTCTCCACAACTTTTCAGTCTTTACCAGGACACTGAATGGTGTTCAGACCAGAGCCGCAAAGGAAGCCCTCTCATCAGCTTGGTTTCCAACCAAGGTACATGCCAGTGTTCTAGTCAGTGTCAGGTTTGGGAATACATAGTTCAGGGGTCCATGGCGTGCAATGCAAAGAGTTTAAGGGTCAGGAGTATGTAACACACAGTGCTGCAGGGGTCAGGTGTATGTAATGGTCAGAAACTCAGCAGTGTGTAATGCATACTAGGGGTCAGGAGTACAACAAAAAAAAAGAGTGTGGGAGTCTGGGTGTTAACGCACAGTGTGGGGGTCAGGAGAGTGCAAAATTCACCCACCCCCCCTCCCCCGCAAGCAATACTCTCCTCCACTGCACAAATAAAATCTAGCACTAATCTGCATGCTCACCCCTCAGAACACATATCTTTTCACTCTAACCCCTTCCCGGCACAAATGCCTCCCACACCGAATACCCCTTCTGGTACAAATCCTTCTTCCCCCAATCCCCCATCCCAGACCAAATCCTCTTACCCCCTAAAGAAAACTCAGTCTGGACTCCGGGATGCCAAGATTTTGTTGATAGCACAGGACAGTCCCATGGAATATAGGATGGTTGGGAGGTAAGATACTTGTCCTGTATATGTTTTATACTAAACCTTTTCCATCTGGATTTTTGCAGTGAGAAAAAAATATACTAAATCCCCTTTAGATCATAGTATATAGGTAGACAGACTCCCCGATCAGTTTGACCCAATGATGCTTTTATCTCCACTACACTTACTTTATACAAGCACCCGAAGATAAACAAATCACAAAAGGTTATACTATAACTAAATGAAATGATAAGCGCTAAAGTGTGAGTGAAAAGTGTACAAAGAAATATATGACGTGAAATATAAATCAAAGTCAAACAAAATCAGACAAAAGTGCTCAGCTGGTGAATAGTGAGCCAAAATAACACATTGGATGTGCGTGGCTACACCCTAGGTGCTGAGTGAGCAATATAAAACTCAGGTGAAAGTCTATAGTGAAGAGACACGATGGGTTAAGGTTGACTGGTGGGTCTTCTGTAAGGGGTAAACTCATCCAAATAACGATCTCATATTGCCCTTACCTTAAAGTGATGGTAACAGTGCAGTTGGTAGGCAATGATGGTTCCTTCTCTTGTAATCACTATGGGGCTTCCAGGCGCTGTATACAAGGTGATCGTCCGTGGCATAAGGTCCAGGATCTAGCAGCTCATGGTTCCAAGTCTTAAAGTGATGGTAACAGTGCAGTTGGTAAGCAATGATGGTTCCTTCTCTTGTAATCACTATGGGGCTTCCAGGCGCTGTATACAAGGTGATCGTCCGTGGCATAAGGTCCAGGATCTAGCAGCTCATGGTTCCAAGTCAGAGCTTGGGATAAAGGATACCAAAAAATAGTGAAGCCCGTTTGACAAGAGGGGGGTTTAATAAAAAGTATAAGCCTCTTACATAGAAGTAAAAACAGTAAAAACACAGGGCAAACAAACAAATGGATGGATGGACAGAGCACGGCGAATACAAACGCCGTATTGCGTCTGTTAGCCTCCGGTTGGCTGTGAGTGTCACGTGGTCGCACTTCCTACGTCGTTACGTCACGGTCTCGTGACTTCTTCAGGGATCCTGAAGAAGTCACGAGACCGTGACGTAACGACGTAGGAAGTGCGACCACGTGACACTCACAGCCAACCGGAGGCTAACAGACGCAATACGGCGTTTGTATTCGCCGTGCTCTGTATCCATCCATTTGTTTGTTTGGCGTGTTTTTACTGCTTCTATGTAAGAGGCTTATACTTTTTATTAAACCCCCCTCTTGTCAAACGGGCTTCACTATTTTTTGGTATGCTTTATCCCACGCTCTGACTTGGAACCATGAGCTGCTAGATCCTGGACCTTATGCCACAGACGATCACCTTGTATACAGCGCCTGGAAGCCCCATAGTGATTACAAGAGAAGGAACCATCATTGCCTACCAACTGCACTGTTACCATCACTTTAAGACTTGGAACCATGAGCTGCTAGATCCTGGACCTTATGCCACGGACGATCACCTTGTATACAGCGCCTGGAAGCCCCATAGTGATTACAAGAGAAGGAACCATCATTGCCTACCAACTGCACTGTTACCATCACTTTAAGGTAAGGGCAATATGAGATCGTTATTTGGATGAGTTTGCCCCTTACAGAAGACCCACCAGTCAACCTTAACCCATCGTGTCTCTTCACTATAGACTTTCACCTGAGTTTTATATTGCTCACTCAGCACCTAGGGTGTAGCCACGCACATCCAATGTGTTATTTTGGCTCACTATTCACCAGCTGAGCACTTTTGTCTGATTTTGTTTGACTTTGATTTATATTTCACGTCATATATTTCTTTGTACACTTTTCACTCACACTTTAGCGCTTATCATTTCATTTATTTATATCCACTAGCGGCTTGTCACCTTTAGATATAGCGGCTTTAGTTCATAGTTTTTTAGACATTGGTTACATTCCAACACTCGCAGTAGCGCAGTAGAATTTCCTATCACATTATACTATAACTATAATGCATAACTCTATGCTAGTTAAACAGTACATTAGTTATGGAGGCCCATAAATCATCAGAAAAATTATTAACAACTAAGGTGATAAGAGAGACAGAACTTTGTTCCTAAAGCTATTGAAAGTAATTTTTACCTTTTAATAAAGCAGTGCATACAGTGTATCAGAAAGATACGTTGTAGACAGATTTGAACCAATCTATGAATCAATCACATCAAAGTTCAATTTAATCAATCAATCAATCAATTCAATCAATGTTTTAGCATGCAAGGGTGATCAGTTGTTAGTTTATTTCAATCAGATATCCAATGAAATAAAACAATGTTGTGAAAAATATACTCACATATGCTTAAACCATGTGTTGTGCAATCAAAAGTGTATTTTTAGGGTTAATTGGTCATCATTTAAAACTGACCATTCAAGGTAGATAACACTTGAAGAATAAAACATATGCTGCCATCTCTGATGGCTTGAATTTCAATTTTGCACTGCAAAGTAATAAATATGGTACAGCAGATGGTGTCAGTGTTCAGCATTAAAGTTTTTTTATTTTTTTGCCTAAAAACACCAAATTATTTCATTTTTTTGTCCAGTTCAATTGTAATGTGTATAGGCACCATGACATCCCGCATCAACAATGTTTACATCCTCAAATCACTCAGCCTGTCACCGGCCTGCATTACAGTATTATACACTTTCAGTTTATAATGCAAAAAAATGTGTAAGCTGCAGGCCTCGGCAAGGCACCCTGTATCCTGCAGACCCTATCTCTAACTTTTAGAAAATTGAGAAATTCCCCCAAAGGAGGGGCTTTTTAGGCAACAGTAGTAAACGTAAATATAGTGGTACAAAAAAAAGAATTGTATATATTTAATAATTATTTAATCGTATAAAATAAATCATACAATATAACACTTGACAAAATATGAAGTTGCTAAATCAAGACTGATCCACATAAAAAACTCTACAAGGTCCTACGCGTTTCGTGGGTTTCCCTTCTTCGGGGGCCGGAGTCTGTGTGGAAACAAATTATATTACATAAGGTTTACATAACCGTATCATCAAAATAGTTTTTACAATTACATCAAACTTTAAAACAGCGAGAAATAGGAAGTGCAAGAAAAACAAAAAACACATACCAGTCAAGAGATGGCAATTCGGTAAAAACACAGGGCAAAAAGTCCATGGTGAAGAATGTTCCTGAGAAAGATGGTATACAGGAATTGGGGGACAGGCACCTCACATCCAAAAAGAAGCAAACCCTTGGCCAAAACTGCCAGACTAGAAAGATTATATAGTCTCTAAAATGAAGGACAAATTGCACAGAAAAATATATATGCAAAAATAGAAAAGGGGTATATCAATATTTGTTAAAGTAAAAAAAATGTATGTAGATATATACCTATCCAGGGGAAGTAGTACTCAAGGATAGCCAGAGGGGGTCAGCATGGAGCATAGCATAGAAAAACTGAAAAAATCAACAAGTAGCATTGAGATTCAATAGTATCGAGAGAGGAGAGAAAAACAACAAATATATTTTTAAAAAAAGAGACTGACAGTAAAGGTATAAGTCATCAGTATACCTTTTAGTGAGTCTATAGCCTGATACCATCCCCGTCAACCAGGTCAGACATTCCCGGTAGACGGCGGAGTTTAAATAGGAGGAGGGGGCGTAATCAAGAGGGCGACAGACGGCGCACATACAGCGCGATCACGTCATTATCGCGTCATCGCGCACCGCCCCTAAGCCCTGATATATTACCTTAGAAGGGGCCTGAAGGGGGCGGACAGGGTAGAATATTCCGGCCACACTCGCGTAAGGACGCAGACGCAACCACGGCGTCAATACGCGATGCGAGTAGGCCAGAAAACACAACAAACAATGTCGCATCATGACGACACAGCAATTGTCACATGACCCATAATAGTCACGTGAGCAGAAGTATCCTCCCGGAAAAAGCAGACAAAATATTCAGGGGGGTATGATGACTGTCAGCAAAAGACGTTTTGACAGAAGGGCAAAACAAGACGTTTAGACAGAAGGGCAAAACAAGACGTTTAGACAGAAGGGCAAAACAAGGGCAAAACAAACACACAATTGGAGATATGATATTAGCGAATGAAATCCGCGTGATCACATAAGACAACATCTCTAACTTTTAAGAGTCTCCACATTGGGAGCACATGTATTCTGAGGGATGGATGTAGGACAGGTGACTGGAGGGAGCCAGCCCCTCCTATAAGTCGCGGGACCACATTAAACACCCAGCACATTGCACTATGGCAGCAAAGGAGTCAGTGCATTGCCTGAACAATATGTCAATACAAAAAAGGGTCGCTGCCCCACCTATAACTGGACTTCACAGCAAGGAGCACTGCAAGGGCAAACACATGTCAAATAAAAACAGGGGTTTAGTTGCACACATTTGCAAATACATGCATAAGCTGCAGACCCCAGCGAAGACCAGTTATAGATGGGGGCAGTGACCCTTTTTTTTTTGTAAAAGGTGAAATATGCCTTTAACCACTTGCCGACCGCATCCTGTACATATACGTCAGCAGTATGGCACGGCTGCGCAAAGCAACTTACAGGTACGTTGCTTTGAATTTGCTGCCGTGCGGGCGGGTGCATGCCCCTGCCACAAGCTCTGTGACCGTGCCCGCGGGACATGCAGACTCAATTAGGGTGGAATCAATTGGTCTCCTATCAATTGGGCAAGGAAACTATACCTGGCAGGTCATTTTAGTAGCAACCCTGCCTAAACATAAGGGTGACACATCTAGTTATAGCTTAAATTGGTAGTAAAGACTGATTTAAAAAAAAAATGTTTTTTAAATCTTCTCCCTGCAAGACAAAGTCATAATGTGCTAGTATGCATTGCATATTAGCACATTATGAAAGACTTACCCCAAAATGATGCCCCCCAGCGGCATGCTGTCACTGCTGACAGGGCTTGCATATTCATGCTGTTTTACTTCCGGGTTCGTGGGCCGTGGCCGTTTGAATGGCTACGTGCGATGAAGTCACTCCCGTGCATGCACATGGAAACCACAATCACAGCGCAACGCTCTGAAGGAAAAGCATACTCAGTATATGCATAGAAATTGAGTGTAGCCTCAGATATAGTTTTTAGAAGGCAATAAAATGTACCATCATCCAAAATTGGTTTAGAAAAAAAGGAAAGGAGCCAGGGAGTGGAGAGATGGCGGCTGCTAGTACCGGCGCAAACTCACACCAACTAACACCAAGGCAAATAGTGTAAATGAACTTTCTCGGTACTGATAACATGAATCAATGTGCTAAAAAATTAATTTATTGTACATAAAATTATACAGTTTAAAAAAAAAAGCAAGACAGTCAACCTCACTTAAGATACAATGGTGGAATATTCAACGGAAAACCGTGACGTATCTAGAGGTGTGTGGTGGGGTCTTGGGGAGACCTCTACCGGTTTTGCGGATAACCGCTTCTTCAGGAGGTGGTCAGGGGTCGAAGACCGTGGTGGAATTTGCTGACGTGGTGGAGTTTCCCCCCCATGGCGAACAGGGGGGAAAAAACTAGTAAAACAATGCTGGGTATTTGAACAGAGCAGTGAAGGCAAGGCAGCTGAGGGTGATCAGCTGTAAACCAAACAAGGTCCCAACACACTGAGAGACAGTGGGGGATAAGGGAGCCATGAAGTCAACTAATACCGCATGGCCAGGCAGCGTCCCGGATATAAGCCCACGAAGGAGCTCAGTATACAAATGAATGGGAGAATGAAAATATCAGAATCTGTTTTTTAAGCAAATCTGATCCTAGCGCACTATGGTGATGTGAAGCTTACGCTATGTAAAAGGTTTGTGCAGATAAGCAGCTATTATAGTAAAATGAAATAGATATAGTGATATGTTTCTATGGTGGGAAACATTAACAGCGCTGTATGGGTTAATTTAAGTAATCTGTGGATCCTAAAAAAAACACATAAAATCTGCTAAAATTATCTAAAAAAATCACATTAATAATGATTAGTATATAAGATAATAATAATAATGTCCAGCAAAGAATAAACATTAGCAGCAATCATATATATATATGTTGTCAGTTCTGGCTGAATCATTAGTAAAATCTCTTCAAGGAAATCATATGCTTCCAGTGAGGGGTTAATCTTGTCTGTATCTCTCTGCTCTTTGCAAGGGTGTCTCCCTTAGGAGTTCTACTCACCAGATAGTAGTGATATGTATGCCTGTAGTAATCAAAGATGAGGTCTCCTCCTCGGTTCAGATATTCTCATTCCTCTTACTCTCCACCAGGTATCCAAGTTGAAATCATCCAGATGATCAGTATTAGTTTATACAAATTGATTCATGAGTGGTCATGGAAGTGAGGAGAGAGGAGAAGAATATAGTGTAATACAATTTTTAATTCAAGGTTAAATGCCCCACACTAGCATATGCTTACAATGTATATGCGATAAAAACAGCACATCAAAGAGACACTGGAATGCGGATAGCTGCGGGTAGCTGTGCTTGTCAGTTCGGCTTACTCTGCTGGATCTCGGGTCCAGATGACTCCTTGTGTGTACGTTGTACGCTGGTCGTGTAGCCACGCCCTGACGCGTTTCGTGATTGGTGCTCACGTCTTCAGAGGGCGTGGCTACACTTCCAGCTCTCCGAATGTAAATAGGACAAAGGGGCGTACCCCTCCGCCCCTAATTCATGACGCGACTAACAGGGAGGACAATGTCAGCGTGTCCAGCTGTGTGAGTCCTCCTCTATATGCAAATCTGCTCGCACTGACTCGTGAGAGTCAGGGAGCTAAGCTGCAGTCTATGGGGCTGATTTACTAATGAATGTGCGCTGCGCCGGTACATGCCTTAATTAGTGCGCTGGATGAAGCCCTAATTAGGCGCATGAACCGGCGGCAGCAGCAGCGCGATGTGATTGATAACTAAAGCCGCCGCCGAACTCCCTGTATAAGTCTATGGGGGGAAATCTTAATAGTGAATTTTAAAGGCTAATCTGCAAGTTTTGTCCTAAAAAGTGTTTGGGGACCTCAGTCCTGCCCCAGGGGACATGTACCAATGCTTTTTTTTTTTTTTAAAACGGCCGTTTTTTCGGGAGCAGTGATTTTAATAATGCTAAAAGTGCAATAATAAAAGTGTAATTTTCCTTTAAATTTCGTACTATGGGGGTCTCTAATGTCAGCATGTGAAAAAGCGCATGTTTCCTGTGGTTAGAAATGTCTCTGCACAAAATGTCATTTTTCAAAGGAAAAAAGCCATTTAAAACTGACTCGCGGCAATAATGAATTGTCGGCTCCCGGCAATTGCAGGAGAATTCATTCATTAAAAAAAGGGAAAAAAAAGCGTGGGGGTCCCCCCAAATTCAATAACCAGACCCTTTAGGTCTGGTATGGATATTAAGGGGAACCCCGCCGTCAATTCAAAAAAAAAAATGACGTGGGGTTCCCCCCAAATATCCATAACCAGACCCTTCGGGTCTGGTGTGGAATTTAAGGGGAACTCCACTCCAAATTAAAAAAAAAATGGCGTGGAGTCCCCCCTAAAATCCACACCAGACCCCTTATCCGAGCACGTTGACCTGGCCGGCCGCAGAAAAGAGGGGGGGACAGAGCGCGGCCCCCCCCCTCTCCTGAACCGCACCAGGCCACATGCCCTCAACATTGGGAGGGTGTTTTGGGGTGCCCCCCAAAACACCTTGTCCCCATGTTGATGAGGACAAGGGTCTCTTCCCCACAACCCTTGCCCGGTGGTTGTGGGGGTCTGCGGGCAGGAGGCTTATCGAAATCTGGAAGACCCCTTTAACAAAGGGGCCCCCCAGATCCCGGCCCCCCCCCTGTGTGAAATGGTAATGGGGTACCTTGTACCTCTACCATTTCACGAGAAAAAAAATGTAAAGGGTTAAAAAAGACAAGAGCCGGTTTTTGACAAGTCCTTTATTATCTTCTTTCTTCTTTCCTTCGGGTTTCTTCTTCCTCCTCCTTCTTCTTCCTCTGCTTCTGTCTTGGGTCTTCTATTCCCGCATCTTGCCCGGCGTGTTCTTCCATCTTCTGTTCCTCCCGCTGTCCTTCTCGTCCGCATCTTCTCCTTCTTCTTCTTCTTCGCCGGAGCGGCCGCTTCCAATTGAAATCCCCGCTGTCTGCCGGACCACGCCCCCCCTCTGACGCCTCGGGCAAGCTCTTAGGAGTGTGCTGCAAGTGCATCAGAGGGGGCGTGGTCACATGTCAGAGGGCGGCCAATTTAATTTGAAGCTCGTGCGCGGCTTTTTCTTTGCCAGAGTCGCCGCTTCCAATTGAATTGCCCGCTTTCTGGAACATGTGAACACGCCCCCCTCTGACGCACTGGCACCACACGGGGACTTTCCTAAGAGCTCGCCCGTGGCGTCAGAGGGGGGCGTGGTCCGGCAGACAGCGGGGATTTCAATTGGAAGCGGCGGCTCCGGCGAAGAAGAAGAAGGAGAAGAAGATGCGGACGAGAAGGACAGCGGAAGAAGATGGAAGAACACGCCGGGCAAGATGCGGGAATAGAAGACCCAAGACAGAAGCAGAAGAAGAAGAAGAAGATGGAGGAAGAAGAAACCCGAAGGAAAGAAGAAAGAAGATAATAAAGGACTTGTCAAAAACCGGCTCTTGTCTTTTTTAACCCTTTACATTTTTTTTTCTCGTGAAATGGTAGAGGTACAAGGTACCCCATTACCATTTCACATAGGGGGGGGGCCGGGATCTGGGGGGCCCCTTTGTTAAAGGGGTCTTCCAGATTTCGATAAGCCTCCTGCCCGCAGACCCCCACAACCACCGGGCAAGGGTTGTGGGGAAGAGACCCTTGTCCTCATCAACATGGGGACAAGGTGTTTTGGGGGGCACCCCAAAACACCCTCCCAATGTTGAGGGCATGTGGCCTGGTGCGGTTCAGGAGAGGGGGGGGCCGCGCTCTGTCCCCCCCTCTTTTCTGCGGCCGGCCAGGTCAACGTGCTCGGATAAGGGGTCTGGTGTGGATTTTAGGGGGGACTCCACGCCATTTATTTTTTACATTTGGGGTGGAGTTCCCCTTAAATTCCACACCAGACCCGAAGGGTCTGGTTATGGATATTTGGGGGGAACCCCACGTCATTTTTTTAAAAAATTGACGGCGGGGTTCCCCTTAATATCCATACCAGACCTAAAGGGTCTGGTTATTGAATTTGGGGGGACCCCCACGCTTTTTTTTTCCCTTTTTTTAATGAATGAATTCTCCTGCAATTTCCAGGAGCTGACAATTCATTATAGCCGCGAGTCAGTTTTAAATGGCTTTTTTTTTTTTTTTTTTTTTTCAGAATGTCATTTTGTGCAAAGACATATTTCTAACCGCAGGAAAAGTGCGCTTTATTCACCTGCTGACATTCCCCCCCCCCCATGGTACGAATTTTAAAATAATTATTCAAATGACGTGGGGGTCCCCCCAAATTCAATAACCAGACCCTTTAGGTCTGGTATGGATATTAAGGGGAACCCCGCCGTCAATTTTAAAAAAAAATGACGTGGGGTTCCCCCCAAATATCCATAACCAGACCCTTCAGGTCTGGTGTGGAATTTAAGGGGAACTCCACCCCAAAAAAAAAAAAAATGGCGTGGAGTCCCCCCTAAAATCCACACCAGACCCCTTATCCGAGCACGTTGACCTGGCCGGCCGCAGAAAAGAGGGGGGGACAGAGCGCGGCCCCCCCCCTCTCCTGAACCGCACCAGGCCACATGCCCTCAACATTGGGAGGGTGTTTTGGGGTGCCCCCCAAAACACCTTGTCCCCATGTTGATGAGGACAAGGGTCTCTTCCCCACAACCCTTGCCCGGTGGTTGTGGGGGTCTGCGGGCGGAAGGCTTATCGAAATCTGGAAGACCCCTTTAACAAAGGGGCCCCCCAGATCCCGGCCCCCCCCCTATGTGTGAAATGGTAATGGGGTACCTTGTACCTCTACCATTTCACGAGAAAAAAAAATGTAAAGGGTTAAAAACGACAAGAGCCGGTTTTTGGACAAGTCCTTTATTATCTTCTTTCTTCTTTCCTTCGGGTTTCTTCTTCCTCCTCCTTCTTCTTCCTCTGCTTCTGTCTTGGGTCTTCTATTCCCGCATCTTGCCCGGCGTGTTCTTCCATCTTCTTCCGCTGTCCTTCTCGTCCGCATCTTCTTCTTGTTCTTCTTCGCCGGAGGCGCCGCTTCCAATTGAAATCCCCGCTGTCTGCCGGACCACGCCCCCCCTCTGACGCCACGGGCAAGCTCTTAGGAAAGTCCCCGTGTGGTGCCTGTGCGTCAGAGGGGGGCGTGGTCACATGTTCCAGAAAGCGGGCAATTCAATTGGAAGCGGCGACTCTGGCAAAGAAAAAGCCGCGCACAAGCTTCAAATTGAATTGCCCGCCCTCTGACATGTGACCACGCCCTCCCTCTGACGCACTTGCAGCACACTCCTAAGAGCTTGCCCGTGGCGTCAGAGGGGGGGCGTGGTCCGGCAGACAGCGGGGATTTCAATTGGAAGCGGCCGCTCCGGCGAAGAAGAAGAAGGAGAAGAAGATGCGGACGAGAAGGACAGCGGAAGGAGAAGAAGATGGAAGAACACGCCGGGCAAGATGCGGGAATAGAAGACCCAAGACAGAAGCAGAGGAAGAAGAAGGAGGAGGAAGAAGAAACCCGAAGGAAAGAAGAAAGAAGATAATAAAGGACTTGTCAAAAACCGGCTCTTGTCTTTTTTAACCCTTTACATTTTTTTTTACTCGTGAAATGGTAGAGGTACAAGGTACCCCATTACCATTTCACACAGGGGGGGGGCCGGGATCTGGGGGGCCCCTTTGTTAAAGGGGTCTTCCAGATTTCGATAAGCCTCCTGCCCGCAGACCCCCACAACCACCGGGCAAGGGTTGTGGGGAAGAGACCCTTGTCCTCATCAACATGGGGACAAGGTGTTTTGGGGGGCACCCCAAAACACCCTCCCAATGTTGAGGGCATGTGGCCTGGTGCGGTTCAGGAGAGGGGGGGGGGGCCGCGCTCTGTCCCCCCCTCTTTTCTGCGGCCGGCCAGGTCAACGTGCTCGGATAAGGGGTCTGGTGTGGATTTTAGGGGGGACTCCACGCCATTTTTTTTTTAATTTGGAGTGGAGTTCCCCTTAAATTCCACACCAGACCTGAAGGGTCTGGTTATGGATATTTGGGGGGAACCCCACGTCATTTTTTTTAAAAATTGATGGCGGGGTTCCCCTTAATATCCATACCAGACCTAAAGGGTCTGGTTATTGAATTTGGGGGGACCCCCACGCTTTTTTTTTGGTGTTTTTAATGAATGAATTCTCCTGCAAATTCCAGGAGCTGACAATTCATTATTGCCGCGAGTCAGTTTTAAATGGCTTTTTTCCTTCAGAATGTCATTTTTCACATGCTGACATTACACCCAGGGCCGCCATCAGGGGGGTACAGGCAGTACACCTGCAGGGCCGCCATTAGGGGGGTACAGGCATTACACCGCCCGGGGGTCCCCAGGGGCCCCCAGGGGCCCGGATGGGAACCACCCTAAAACAAAAAAAACTATTTTTTTTTTTTTTTTTTTGTTTAAGGGCTCCGAAGGTCCCCAGGGGCCCGGAGGCCACTAAGGGCCCCAGATGGCAAGCCCTTTTTTTAAAATAAAATATATATATTTAAAAAAATATATATATTTTTTTAATATATTTTTTTTTTTTTTTTAAGGAAAGGGCCCAGAGGTCCCCAGGGCCCTGGAAGGCTACCCCCTTGTTTTTTTACTTTTTTTCGATAAATGTTATATTTAAAAAATATATATATATGTATTTTCTCTCTTTTGTATTTTTATTTGATAAAGAGCACAGAGGTCCCCAGGGCCCCGGATGGCTACCCCCCTTTTTTATATATATTTTTCTTTATTTCTTATTTCTGTCAAAATTTTTGTAAAGGGCCCCTCCGCTCCTCAATTTGTGGCACCACCCCCCCCCCCCCCCCCCGCTTCTCACTTTCATGTGGCAGCACCCCCCCCGGTTCTCTGCTCCAGGGGGCCCATGCCTGAAGCTGTGTAAGGGGCCCCAAAATTCATGATGGCGGCCCTGTACACCTGTAAGGGGCCCGGGGGTCCGGAGGTGCCCAGATGCCTGGAGGCCCCCCAGCGCCCCAGATGGTAACCCCCCTCTTTTTTTTTTTGTATATATATTTGTTAGTTGGTTTTTGTAGGATTTTTTATTAAAGGGCCAATTTTTGGAATTTAATATTTTTTAGCAGTCTGGAGGTCCCCAGGGCCCCGGGTGGCAACCCCCCAAATTTTTTGTTATTAAAGGGCCAATGTTTTGGTTTAGGGGTCTGGAGGTCCCCAGTGGCCTGGTCCCCAGTGGCCCGGAGATCCCCAGGGCTCCAGATGACAACCCCCCACCTTTACAAAAAAATCAAAAAAAAAAACATATGATATATTTTTTGGTTATTTTTTAAACATATATATATATAATATAATTATGAAAGCTCCCAGAGGGCCTCAGATGACAACCTTTTTGCTTCTAAAAATGTTATAAACATTTTCCCCAGGTTTGTTACTTTTTACTTTAATTTCTTTTTTAAAGTGTATTTTGTGCGTGAAGTCGAGAGAGAGGAGCTGGACTTGCAATCGCCATCCTTCTCCATGCCCCCGGTGGCAATGGTGGGTGTGAGGGGGGCCTCCCACTCACCCCACCTGCTACACTTGGGAGCCCAATGGGACAGAGGGACTCCCCCTATGAAGGAGTGTAGCCCACCCAGCCAGCCCTGTAGGTCCTTCACCTCCCTTTATTTTAGGAGACCTCATGGCCAAAGTGTGTGCAAGTGTGGTGTTTTTTTTGTGGGGGGGGGGGGGGGTGGGCATACTAAGCACAGGCGTACCTTGCATAGCACACCCATCGGGAGCCGGGCTGACACCACCAAACTCAATTCACATGTAGCCGAGACCGGGATCCGAACCCTTGGCTGCAGAGGTGAACGGCTTGTCAGCGCAGTGCCATTCACGTTGAGCCACCGCAGCTCCCACCCAATGTTATTTTTTTTTTAGATTTTTGGTAGTTATTTTTTATTAAAGGGCCCAGAGCTCCCAAGGCAACCCCCTTTTTTATTATTTTATATATGTAGATATTGTAATTTATTTTTCATTAAAGAGCCCAGAAGTTTCTTTTTATTAAAGGGCCCAGTGGTCCCCAGGGCCCCCGGATGGCTACCACCCTTTTTAATATATATTTTTCTATATGTATTTTTTAGTAAAGGAACCCCCCGCTTATCAAATTGCGGCAGCCCCCCCCCCTTCTTAATATCAGGCGGCACCCCCCCCCCTATTCTCTGCTCCAGGGGGCCCATGCCTGAAGCTGTGTAAGGGGCCCCATAATTCCTGATGGCGCCCCTAATTGCCTCCCCCCCCCCATGGTACGAAATTTCAAGGAATTTTTCACTTTTATTGGTGCACTTTAACCACTTCCATACCGCGCCTATTCTGGCACTTCTCTCCTTCATGTAACAATTATATTTTCTTCCTTGAAACTTACTCAGGACCCCCAAACATTATATATATTTTATTAACAAACACCCTAGGGAATAAAGTGGCGGCCATTTTTTCGGACACATTTCCAACAGTATTTGTGCCAAAAATTTTCTAACGTTTTTTTTTTTTTTTGGCTTTCCAAAAAAAAACCTGTTTCATGAATGACAAAATAAGAAAGCAGTAAAGCTAGGCCAATTTTTAGGGATAAGGTAAAAGATGATGTTACACCGAGTAAATAGATACCTAACTTGTCACGCTTTCATATTGCGCACACTCATGGAATGGCGCTAAACTTCGTTATTAAAAATCTCCATAGGCAACGCTTGACTTTTTTTCTCAGGTTACCACTTTTGAGTTACAGAGGAGGTCTAGTGCTAACATTATTGCTCTCGCTCTAACGCACGCTATGATACCTCACATGTGGGGTTTGAAGGATGTTTACATATGTGGGTGGGACTTGCATGCGTGTTCGCTTCTGAGTGCGAGCTACTAGGGACAGGAGCATTTAAATTCCTTTGTTATTTTATTTTTTTACTTAATATTTAATTTTTGCACTTGTTTGTCCCTTTGTTTGTATTATTTTTCACTTTTCTTCCTATTACAAGGAATGTAAACATCCCTTGTAATAGGACTAGTGTGTGACAGGTCCTCTTTATAGAGAAAGGCGGGGTCAATTAGACCCCACATCTGTCCTCCAGGCTGGAAAGCATGGAATTGGTAAAAAAAAAAACATCTCATGCTTTCAGCTGCAATCATGTTCGTTCAGCACAGTAGCGTAGTGTGTAGCATGTTCACCTAGCAGCAAAAGGGTTGCTGGTTCGAATCCCGCCCGTGACACTATCTGCCTGGAGTTTGCATGTTCTCCCTGTGCGGGTTTCCTCCCACAATCTAAAAACATGCTGTAAATTGGATCCTGTCTAAATAAGCCCTAATATGCAGTAGGATATTTAGGTTTTGTGCTGCCCTAGGCCTGACCAAATTTTGGCACCCCCCTAATAGAAAAATGACCCACCCTTCCTGTCAAGGCCACACCCTGTTTTTTTATGACCCACCCAGGAATTTTCAGGGGACACACACAAGTTCTGTGGGGGGGGACTTGGGGGGGCCCTTAATTTGCCTACTTTTTCGATCACTTCCTGTTTGGCTATGGGGCAGGAAGTGAAGGCCAATCTCCCCAAACGGACAGGGATAATACAAAATAAACTGACAGAGCTTCTAACCCCCCCCCCCCCCCACCAACTCTATCCAAAATGAAAGAAATCCAAAAAATAAAAGTGATGATTATTGTTCCAGTTTAACCCCAAATTTCAGATCATTTTATTGAGAGGCTTAAGAAAATATAACCATGCCAATAGGCCACGATCCAGCGTTGCTAATATGTATGAATGTGTGTTAGGGACCCCCACAAACACCACCCAATGTTAAATCAACTATTTTCTTGTTTGTTTTGGGGATGCCTGCACCCCTGATAGGGTAAAGACACCTCACAAATGTTGTCACTTTCTACTTAATTCATTCACTTCCTGCCACACAGCCAAACAGGAAGTGAGGGAAACACCTGAGTAATGTTTTGTTGGGGACACACAGATCAATATAAATAGTTTCCCATTTTGGAAATGGCATTTTGCTGTGTACACCCCAAATTAGTAGGAATCTTGGACTTTGGGGTCCATTTACTAAAGGCAAATCCACTTTGCACTACAAGTGGACAAGCAAGGAAGAAAACTCAAAACTTGGCGGGATTGGAAGTAAAAACCATCAGTGCTTCCCTTCTGATTTTCATTGCCTACGCTTCTACTGCAGAGCGGCTTTGCCTTTACTAAACCCCAAAGTAACTAATCATTTGGGGTGTACACTGCAGTGCAATTTGCTTAATGGTGACACTAGTTAGATTGACCTGTGTCCCAAAGAAAAGACCATTGGTAGGGTTTTAACCTCACTTCCTGTTCAGCTGTGTGACAGGAAGTGAAGCCAATTTTAAGAAAAGGGGACACAAAGCCCAACCTAAAAACACTAGCAGGGGTTCTAACACTCAATTGGCTTCCCTCAAACAACCCACAATTAGAATAGGATTGTCTTGTGCTAGTTTCAAGCACAGCGCTGTAAATCAGCACTTCAAGCCTGTCCACCAATACACCACCCCCCCCCCCCCCCCCTCCAACAGGCCCTGTTTGCAGCTTTTCCTACATCTTGCACATGTGCTTTAAAAAGTCAGTCTGGACATCAGTTCTAGGAAACATACTTACCGCTTTGTCCTTCCTTTTCTGGTGACTAAACATTTCATGCATACACACCAGGAAAGAGCTTAGAGACAAATCACACTTGATGGTTTAGGCCCAAACTAGTTCAGCTGCAGCGGTTGAAATCCATAGCAGGAAAAAAATATCACAAAACAAACTTCAAAATTTGAAAGTAATTTTATTGGTCCACAAAACAAGGAAAGCAAAACAAAAAATTACAAATAAACACACCAAAAATATATAAAAACACCTAAAAACAAAAAAGACCAACGTTTATTTCACAGTCATTGGAAAATAAATCATGCTTTTGAAATAACAGGATAGACCCACAGGATTAAAACATTAGTCATTAACATCTTGAGAAACATTTAGCAAAATTATGTAGCAGAGAAAACATCAAAAAATACAAAACTTGCTCCAAAACATCTCTGTTTCACTCCGCCATTACTTCCAGCCAGCAAATCTGCCCCCTCTGAGGGGCAGCTGACACGTGCAGTATCCACGCTTTTTATAACATGTGTGCTAATGAACCAATTGGAAACACATGAAGAAATGTCAGCCTCTAGTTTGTGTGCACTTGTAACTGCTTACACCTGTTAAGGATGTCCTTAAATTACTAAGCCAAAAAAAGAGCTTTCTGAGCATGCTCAGAAAGATGCAAGTCATTTTCAGGATGAAACTTCCAACTTCTTTTTCTAACTGTTCGAGCATGCCCAGTTCACTCGAAATGCAGTACCAGAATCAAATCTGCAATGGCGGATGAAAGCATTAGAGGTGTTAAATTTTTTTTTGGTCCCCATGAAGTGATGCTTTACAAGCTGAACGGGAGGTCTTATCGAATTTTTACGTAACAAACCTAAATAGTAATAATTTAAAAGCCCCTGTCCCTAGTAGCTCGCAGTCAGAAGCGAACAAGCAGCATTTTTATTGTTTCCGGTTACCAGTTTAGATTTACAGATGAGGTCTAGTGCTATAAATATTCCTCTTGCTGTTACGCACGCTATGATACCTCACATGTGTGGTTTGAAGAATGTTTCCATATATGGGGGCGGGCCTTAAATGTGTAAGCCCCGCCCACATATTGAACCCCCGTTCAAACCCCACATGTGAGGTATCATAGCGTACGTTAGAGCGAGAGCAATACTTTTAGCACTAGACCTCCTCTGTAAATCAAAACTGGTAACCTGAAACACATAAAAAAGCGTTGCCTATGGGTATTTTCAAGTACTGAAGTTTGGCGCCATTCCATGAGTGTGTGCAATATTAAAGTGTAACATGTTGGGTATCTATTTACTCGGTGTAACATCATCTTTCACATTATGGCCATAAATTGGGCTAACTTTAGTGTATTCTTAATTTGTAACCACTTGAGCCCCAGAGCATATTACTGGTCACTGACGGGGCCATTTTTTGCATTTCAACACTGCGTCATTTTGACTGACAATTGCGTGGTTGTGCGACGTGGCCCCCAAAAAAATTGGGCGTCCTCATCCTCCCCCCCCCCCCCCCCTAAAAATTCAATTTTTTTTTTTTGTTGGTGGTATTTGATCACCTCTGCGTTTTTTCTTATTTTTGCTTGACCCAAAAATATAGCGACAATTTGGTAACTAAAAAAACATCTTTTTTACTGTTTGCTATAATAAATCTCCCCCAAAATATATTCAAAAAATGTTTGCCCTCAGTTTAGGCCGATAAGTATTCTTGGACATCTTTTTGGTTGCAAAAAATCACAATAAGCGTTTGATTGGTTTGGGCAAAAGTTCTAAGTAGGGGTTGGTCTTATGGGTTTTTTTGGAATAATTTTTTGTTTTACTAGTAATGGTGGCTATCATTGTTTTTTCTGTCTAATGCGACATTGTGGCGGACACATTTTTGTGAGATTTGGCATTTTTGTAGCGAGCAATGGTATATCAATGCATTGCTTACTATAAAAATGACACTGGCAGGGAAGGGGTTAACACTAGGGGCGCGGAAGGGGTTGAATATGTTACCTGGGTGTGTTCTAACTGTAAAGGGGGTGGGACTGTGTAGGGGAAATGACAGATCGCTGTTCATACATTGTAGGGACAGACGAGCAGGCATTCCCCCCCCCCCCTGACAGGACCGGGATAAAGGGGAACTCCACCCCAAATTACAAAAAAAAACGGCGTGGGGGTCCCCCTTCTGGTGCACAACAGGCTCTTAGATTTGATCTGGAACATAAGGGGTTAAACCCACGCCAAAAAACGGCGTGGGGTTCCCCCTCAGATCCAGACCAAACCCTTCTCCCAGGCACGCAGTCTGGCCGGACAGGAATGGGGGTGGGGACGAGCGAGCGCCCCCCCCCCTCCTGAGCCGTACCAGACCACATGCCCTCGACATGGGGGAGTGTGTGCTGTGGGGGAGGGGGGCACTGCCCCCCCACCCCAAAGCACTCTTGTCCCCATGTCGAAAGGGACAAGAGCCTCTTCCCGACAACCCTGGCCGTTGGTTGTCGGGGTATGCGGGCGGGGGGCTTATCAGAATCTGAGAGCCCCCTATATTAAGGGGGCCCCCAGATTCTGGCCCCCCACCCTATGTGAATGAGTATGGGGTACATCGTACCCCTACCCATTCACCGGGTGGAAAAGTGTAAACACAAAAAAAAAACACACAGAAAAAAATAATTTATTAGTCAGCTCCGGGGGTCTTCTGCCGGGACCCCCCACCACCAGCCCATTGGGCCCCGGGCTTCGCCGTCTTCTGCCGGGGGGGGACACCCACCGATGATCTCCGCCATGTCCAGCCAGGCCCCCACCCCAAAATAAGCTCTTTCACATCCGGGGGGGGCCGGCCGAAAAAAGCAGAGAACAACGGGGGCGGAGCCCCTCGGTCTTCCAGACGTTTTCTGCCGGGGGGGCTCCAGCCCCGCACCGGTCTTCGCCGCCGCCTTCCGCCGGGGGGGGACACCCACCGATGCTCTCGGCCATGTTCGGCCAGGCCCCCTACCCCAAATCAAGCTCTTTTACATCCGGGGGGGGCCGGCGGAAATGGCGGAGAACAACGGGGGGCGAAACCCCTCCTCGGTCTTCGCCTTCCGCCGGGGGGGTACACCTACCCCCCCCCCGGTCTTCGCCGCCGCCTTCCGCCGGGGAGAGAGACACCCACCGATGCTCTCCGCCATGTTCGGCCAGGCCCCCTACCCCAAACAAAGCTCTTTTACATCCGGGGGGGGCCGGCGGAAATGGCGGAGAACAACGGGGGCGTCGCCACTCCTCGGTCTTCTAGCCGTCTTCTGCCGGGGGGGGGAAACACCCACCCATGCTCTCCGCCATGCTCGACTGTGCCCCCACCCCAAAATGAAGCTCTTTTACATCCGGGGGGGGCCGGCCGAAAACAGCGGAGAACAACGGGGGTGTCGCCCCACCTCGGGCTCCTCCGCTTCTGCCTGGCTCCTCCCAGGGCTTCTTTCGCCGTCTTCCGCCGGAGGGCGCCACTCTCCGGGCTTCTCGACGTTGTCTTCCGCCGCGGGGGCCAGGCCTTCTTCTTTGCCGCCCCCTTCGATTTTTTCGGCCTGGACGGGGGTCGCACATCCCATCCAGGACTTGGACGTGGCGGGCTTCTCGTCGCCGTTTTCTGCCGCTGCCCCCTTCACCACGAAGCTCCGTGCTTGTTTGATGAGGGCAGCGGGCTTCCGTCGTCTTCTCCGGGGCGAGGGTCGTACATCCCACCCCGGATTTCGTCGCCGTCTTCTGCCGCTGCCCCCTTCACCACGAAGCTCCGTGCTTGTTTGATGAGGGCAGCGGGCTTCCGTCGCAGTCTTCCGCCGCGGGGTGACACTCGCGGGCTTCTTCTTCCATTCGATGTTGACACGGCGAGGTCCGGCGCTGAAATGCCTTCTGAGCGGCGGGCAAGGACTTATATTGGCATTGGGCGTGGGCGTGGTTATGCCAACATGTGACCTTAACCCATGTGACAGTGATGTCACGTCACATCACTGTCACATGGGTTAAGGTCACATGTTGGCATAACCACGCCCACGCCCAATGCCAATATAAGTCCTTGCCCGCCGCTCAGAAGGCATTTCAGCGCCGGACCTCGCCGTGTCAACATCGAATGGAAGAAGAAGCCCGCGAGTGTCACCCCGCGGCGGAAGACTGCGACGGAAGCCCGCTGCCCTCATCAAACAAGCACGGAGCTTCGTGGTGAAGGGGGCAGCGGCAGAAGACGGCGACGAAATCCGGGGTGGGATGTACGACCCTCGCCCCGGAGAAGACGACGGAAGCCCGCTGCCCTCATCAAACAAGCACGGAGCTTCGTGGTGAAGGGGGCAGCGGCAGAAGACGGCGACGAGAAGCCCGCCACGTCCAAGTCCTGGATGGGATGTGCGACCCCCGTCCAGGCCGAAAAAATCGAAGGGGGCGGCAAAGAAGAAGGCCTGGCCCCCGCGGCGGAAGACAACGTCGAGAAGCCCGGAGAGTGGCGCCCTCCGGCGGAAGACGGCAAAAGAAGGCCTGGCCCCTAGTAGGAGCCAGGCAGAAGCCGGCGACGAAATCCGGGGTGGGATGTACGACCCTCGCCCCGGAGAAGACGACGGAAGCCCGCTGCCCTCATCAAACAAGCACGGAGCTTCGTGGTGAAGGGGGCAGCGGCAGAAGACAGCGACGAGAAGCCCGCCACATCCAAGTCCTGGATGGGATGTGCGACCCCCGTCCAGGCCGAAAAATTCGAAGGGGGCGGCGGCAGAAGACCCTCAAAGTTTAAACCACCTTCACCAGGTGAATGGGTAGGGGTACGATGTACCCCATACTCATTCACATAGGGTGGGGCCCCGAAATCTGGGGGCCACCTTATTAAACGGGGCTCCCAGATTCTGATTGGCTCCCGCCCGCATACCCCGACAACCAATGGCTAGGGTTGTCGGGAAGAGGCTCTTGTCCCGATCGACATGGGGACAAGAGTGCTTTGGGGTGGGGGGGCAGCGCCCCCCTCCCCCAAAGCACACACTCCCCCATGTCGAGGGCATGTGGTCTGGTACGGCTCAGGAGGGGGGGGGCCGCTCGCTCGTCCCCACCCCCATTCCTGTCCGGCCAGACTGCATGCCTGGGATGAGGGCTTGGTACGGATCTGGGGGGGAACCCCACGCCGATTTTGGCGTGGGTTAACCCCTCACGTTCCGGACCAAGCCGGAGAGCCTATTGTACCCCTGGGGGGGAAGCCGCGCCGGTTTCACATTTGAAATTTGGCGCGGAGTTCCCCTTCAGTGTCAGCGCAGCCCGAGAACAGCTCGGAGCTTGCCGTGCGCCGCTCCAGGCAGTGCAAACACTGCTACGCCGCCTGGTATTTACCAAGGATTTCCCGGCGTACTGAAGAGGCGCGCGGTGAGCTCCGATTTTTCCCTCTGCGCATGCCCAGTATGCAAGTGAACCTTCCGAGGTTCTAGCGTACTTTGCAAGGGCACGGGGATCGGGTCCCAAAAGTCACTTTCCCTTTCAAATCGGCCCGCCACACAAGTTGAAACACATGTCACTACACTTCCCCTGCATCACCCCCCTCCCTCCCCTCATAAACTCCCGCCCGAATCCCCGATGTTTACATTACTAAATGCCGCACGCCAGCTCTGTACTGGCGTGCTGTGCGCCCTCTTCTGGGCGCATTAGGCACTTTAGTAAATGAGGAAACACGCTGCACTGGCAGCGTGTTTCTTTTGTAAATGTCAAAAACAGGTTTACTCCTGCTTGTGCACCATGAGTCTTGGCGCACAGGCTTGGTAAATCAGCCCATATGTGTCATTGTTTGTGCTCATAGAAAAAACGGACTGCTGAATGCAAAGTCTCCTCCGTTTGCTCTATCACTTAGCCTCTCTGCTTCTAACGGCGGAGATATGTTTTTTTATCTCTTTGCCATTCCAAAGATCTGCAAGTCTAATTGCTATAAACTCCTCATTAAAAAACATAGAATTCAACATCACCTCACTGGGAGGGATGGATCGTTATATTAATACCTGGGGCAAAAATATAAAGTTTTGATTACAACCAAGGATTCCAATAGAACAAAATAAATTAAAAAAATATCCAAATACAATACACATATGTTAAGAAACATATGCATATATGTATTGAAATATTACACAAGGATTGTATAAACAATGTGTAAAAAAGTATAAAAAAAATGCATAAAGTTGCAGACAAACGCATGAAAAAATGTTTAAAATACATAATTGGAACTGATAAAAACTACATATTAAAATTGTTTTCAAAAAATGTGTGAGCCATCAGCTCGGATGTGGGGATCTCTCCAGCATCGAGGGTCAAGCCGAGGTGACAAACACATCATGCATGATATTACACATATGAAATACATTGCCCATATGGCGAACAATTCATCATCTCTAATGAAATGTTTAATCCGTATATGTTTGATGATGATCTGGTATCTCCAGTAGGTTATATTTATATACATCATACCGGTAAGATGAGAGAAAACACTTAAAAAGGGGGGAGTGGTCTCATCATATATCTATGTATGCCAGTATAATGTAAAATTAAAATATATATGAATATAATGTTATGAAATTCATATATAATAAATGCAGTTAGGGGAAGAAAAAATGTATACCTATTAAAAATATATATAATTTATAAAAAAATATAACTATAAAATGTATATATAAAAATATGCTATTGTGAACTATATATATATGCTCCCTATATGACTCCATTTAATGATTGCTTATAAAGCAATTGAGGTCTAGGTCAATGTTCAAGCCATGCGGACTAAGGGTATTGGTCAGAAATATCCATTCTGTTTCTTTTTTGGATATTTCCCTTATTCTGTTAGACCCCCTCCAATTGGGGTCTACCTTATCTATACCCCAGAATTTTAGACCTATTGGTTTTTTTTGATGTTTCTCCAAAAAGTGCAGTGATACACTGTGATCTTCATAACCCGTTGAGATGTTATATATGTGTTCCGAGACCCTCTTAGAGAGTTTGCGTTTGGTGCGCCCTATGTACATAAGGCCGCAAGGGCACTCTAGGGCATATATTACGTGTGTAGTTGCACAAGTAATGCTCTCTTTAATTTTAAAAAGTCTTCCATTGGCTGTGGAGGAAAATTCAGTGAGTGCTCTTAAATGTGTTGAGACTTGTCGGCAGGATTTGCACCTTCTACAAGCTGTAAAGCCTGGTCTATTCCAGAACATTTGTAGTTTTTTTGGGGGATCAAGCACTTTTTTGACTATGTGATCCCCAAAAGAAGGTGCCTTCCGATATATGAAGGGGGGTACTACAGGTAATTGGTTATTCAGTGTTCTGTCCATTTTCAGAATATCCCAATGTTTTTTAAAAATAGCCTCTATATCTTTGTATTGTTCGTGATAGTTGGAGACAAAACCCCATTCATGTTGTTGGTTGGTTGGTCTAATCTTGGGTTCTAGTAAGTTATCCTGCTTATTGCTTCCTACTACCTCTATAAGGAGATTAAGTTGTGCTTCATTGTACCCTTTTTCCACAAAACGTTCTTTGATTGTGGTTGCCTGGTTTAGATAGTCATTGTCGTCCGTACAATTCTGTCTAATTCTTGTGAATTGGCCCTTTGGGATGTTCTTTAACCATCTTGGGTGGTGGCCACTTTGTAAGGGGATGTAGCTATTGCGATCCGAATCCTTAAAATATGCCTTGGTATAAAAGTGTATCTCACCTTTCATTACGGTCACATCCAGGTAATTGATTTTTTCTTGATCCCAATGGAACTCTAACTTAATATTATTTGTGTTGGTGTTCAATCCATCAGCAAAAAGTTTAAGTGATTCTTCTGATCCTTCCCAAATAATGAATAGGTCATCTATGTAGCGTTGGTAAAATATGAGTTCTTTACGTTTGTTCTGATAGATCCATCTGTCCTCCCACTCACTCATGAAGAGGTTTGCGAGGCTGGGTGCAAATTTGGCACCCATGGCTACGCCAGTTTTTTGACTGTAGTATTCTCCTCCGTACCAAAAATAATTGTGGGTTAGACAGAACTCTAGGGCCATTTTGAGAAACTTCTTTTGTATATATGGGAGTTCATCCCTTTTACTAAGAGCCCAATTAAGGGCTAGGATGCCATCCTCATGGTTAATATTGGTATACAATGAGGACACATCCGCTGTAACCAGAAATATGTTACTCTCTGGTGTTATAGTGATCTGTTTAAGTTTCTGTAAAAAATCTGATGTATCTTTTAGATATGCCCTTGTGATAACTACACTTTTCTGTAGAAAGTGGTCTAAATATTGACCCACTCTAGACGTTACTGACTCTATTCCATTTACTATGGGTCTAGCTGGAGGTTGTGTAAAGTGCTTGTGCATTTTGGGAACAGTGTATATGGTTGGAGTTCGGCTAAAACTTGGACAGAGGAATTGTTTCTCCTTTTTTGTCAGGACCCTCATATAAAAACCATAATCTACTAAGTTGCGTAGTTCCACTCTGTATTTTTTGTTTGGATCACCACTCAAGTGGGAATAAGTATTGTCATCATTAAGCATCTCTTGCAACTGATTGTGATAAAAAGTTTTATCCATCACAACCACCCCCCCCCCCCCCTTTGTCTGCAGGTCGTACCACAATGTCTTTGCGTTTTTCTAGTGCTTCAATGCCATCTTTAATGTGCTTTGGGTTGAGGCTTTTTTTCACCTGTAAGGAGTCCAAGTCTTTTAATACTAACTGCTTGAACACCTCTACCTGGTGATTAGCTGGTAGGGGCGGGTTAAATAGGGATCTATTTTTTAGACCACTGTCCACCCCTACCACTTCAGTATATCTTTGGCTTTTACTACCAAAATTGTTGGTTAGGAAGTATTTCTTAATGTTGACCTTCCTTATATATTTGTGGATATCAATGTATACTCCAAACTTATTCAGTTGTTTTGTTGCAGCACATTTAAGTCCTGCATTTAATATATTTGTCTCCTTTTTGGTTAAAGTCACTGATGATAAATTAAAAATGCCTCCTATTCGCCTTGTCTTGGTCTCTTTTTGTTTGACACGTTTCCCTGCCCGGCATCCTCTTCGCGTTGAGATTGGTTGTATCTTGGTGGACTGTGTGGAATATTCCCCATTGGGGGGTTCCACCAGTCTCTGGCTTGGTTCGTGTTGTGATATTGTTGAGGTTTGCCCCTCCATGGGCGACCCCCCCTCGATCGTCCCCTGGAGTGTGCTCTCATCCCCCTCCCTAAAAAAGGGACTGGGCGTGGTGATTGTGTGTGGTGCCCACTATCCTGATACTCCTGATATGATAATTGGTCATATCTATTGTGGGTTGGTACAGGATAGTGGTCATTGGAATATGTTACATGATTAGTGGTGGGAAGTAACCCCACAAGATGGACTAGATGATAAAGAGTCAGAAATAGAATGGCTCAATTTCTTTAATGGGGTGGGTATTAAGTTACAGCAACTTGTCCTTCAACGGAAAAAGAAAAAAATGGCACTCCTTGAAAAAACAATTGCTGATCTAAAGACCAAATTAGACCCACTTAAAGGAACGCAGGTTTTTACCAACTTTGACAATGAAATTAAAAAAAAGTTGGAAAAAACAGATAAAGACACCCAGAAGAAAAAGATAAAAAAGTTCAGAAGAGATATTACTGACTTTAAGAAAAAGACTATTTATTTGTGGCAGCTGGGTAAAAATACAACACCAACTCCGCAACAGCAAACCAATCCTGAAACCAATCAAGGAAATTCCAATACCAGGAGAACTACAACAGTAACTGGTACCAATGAACATAGACATGAAGAAAGAGCTGCAACAAACTCCCAACAACGAGGGAGGAGCAATAAATCAGCAGAAAGGGGAAGAAATAATGGACCTAATAGAAGAGAACATGACACTAATCATGTAACATATTCTAATGACCACTATCCTGTACCAACCCACAATAGATATGACCAATTATCATATCAGGAGTATCAGGATAGTGGGCACCACACACAATCACCACGCCCAGTCCCTTTTTTAGGGAGGGGGATGAGAGCACACTCCAGGGGACGATCGAGGGGGGGTCGCCCATGGAGGGGCAAACCTCAACAATATCACAACACGAACCAAGCCAGAGACTGGTAGAACCCCCCAATGGGGAATATTCCACACAGTCCACCAAGATACAACCAATCTCAACGCGAAGAGGATGCCGGGCAGGGAAACGTGTCAAACAAAAAGAGACCAAGACAAGGCGAATAGGAGGCATTTTTAATTTATCATCAGTGACTTTAACCAAAAAGGAGACAAATATATTAAATGCAGGACTTAAATGTGCTGCAACAAAACAACTGAATAAGTTTGGAGTATACATTGATATCCACAAATATATAAGGAAGGTCAACATTAAGAAATACTTCCTAACCAACAATTTTGGTAGTAAAAGCCAAAGATATACTGAAGTGGTAGGGGTGGACAGTGGTCTAAAAAATAGATCCCTATTTAACCCGCCCCTACCAGCTAATCACCAGGTAGAGGTGTTCAAGCAGTTAGTATTAAAAGACTTGGACTCCTTACAGGTGAAAAAAAGCCTCAACCCAAAGCACATTAAAGATGGCATTGAAGCACTAGAAAAACGCAAAGACATTGTGGTACGACCTGCAGACAAAGGGGGGGGGGGGGTGGTTGTGATGGATAAAACTTTTTATCACAATCAGTTGCAAGAGATGCTTAATGATGACAATACTTATTCCCACTTGAGTGGTGATCCAAACAAAAAATACAGAGTGGAACTACGCAACTTAGTAGATTATGGTTTTTATATGAGGGTCCTGACAAAAAAGGAGAAACAATTCCTCTGTCCAAGTTTTAGCCGAACTCCAACCATATACACTGTTCCCAAAATGCACAAGCACTTTACACAACCTCCAGCTAGACCCATAGTAAATGGAATAGAGTCAGTAACGTCTAGAGTGGGTCAATATTTAGACCACTTTCTACAGAAAAGTGTAGTTATCACAAGGGCATATCTAAAAGATACATCAGATTTTTTACAGAAACTTAAACAGATCACTATAACACCAGAGAGTAACATATTTCTGGTTACAGCGGATGTGTCCTCATTGTATACCAATATTAACCATGAGGATGGCATCCTAGCCCTTAATTGGGCTCTTAGTAAAAGGGATGAACTCCCATATATACAAAAGAAGTTTCTCAAAATGGCCCTAGAGTTCTGTCTAACCCACAATTATTTTTGGTACGGAGGAGAATACTACAGTCAAAAAACTGGCGTAGCCATGGGTGCCAAATTTGCACCCAGCCTCGCAAACCTCTTCATGAGTGAGTGGGAGGACAGATGGATCTATCAGAACAAACGTAAAGAACTCATATTTTACCAACGCTACATAGATGACCTATTCATTATTTGGGAAGGATCAGAAGAATCACTTAAACTTTTTGCTGATGGATTGAACACCAACACAAATAATATTAAGTTAGAGTTCCATTGGGATCAAGAAAAAATCAATTACCTGGATGTGACCGTAATGAAAGGTGAGATACACTTTTATACCAAGGCATATTTTAAGGATTCGGATCGCAATAGCTACATCCCCTTACAAAGTGGCCACCACCCAAGATGGTTAAAGAACATCCCAAAGGGCCAATTCACAAGAATTAGACGGAATTGTACGGACGACAATGACTATCTAAACCAGGCAACCACAATCAAAGAACGTTTTGTGGAAAAGGGGTACAATGAAGCACAACTTAATCTCCTTATAGAGGTAGTAGGAAGCAATAAGCAGGATAACTTACTAGAACCCAAGATTAGACCAACCAACCAACAACATGAATGGGGTTTTGTCTCCAACTATCACGAACAATACAAAGATATAGAGGCTATTTTTAAAAAACATTGGGATATTCTGAAAATGGACAGAACACTGAATAACCAATTACCTGTAGTACCCCCCTTCATATATCGGAAGGCACCTTCTTTTGGGGATCACATAGTCAAAAAAGTGCTTGATCCCCCAAAAAAACTACAAATGTTCTGGAATAGACCAGGTTTTACAGCTTGTAGAAGGTGCAAATCCTGCCGACAAGTCTCAACACATTTAAGAGCACTCACTGAATTTTCCTCCACAGCCAATGGAAGACTTTTTAAAATTAAAGAGAGCATTACTTGTGCAACTACACACGTAATATATGCCCTAGATTGCCCTTGCGGCCTTATGTACATAGGGCGCACCAAACGCAAACTCTCTAAGAGGGTCTCGGAACACATATATAACATCTCAACGGGTTATGAAGATCACAGTGTATCACTGCACTTTTTGGAGAAACATCAAAAAAACCCAATAGGTCTAAAATTCTGGGGTATAGATAAGGTAGACCCCAATTGGAGGGGGTCTAACAGAATAAGGGAAATATCCAAAAAAGAAACAGAATGGATATTTCTGACCAATACCCTTAGTCCGCATGGCTTGAACATTGACCTAGACCTCAATTGCTTTATAAGCAATCATTAAATGGAGTCATATAGGGAGCATATATATATAGTTCACAATAGCATATTTTTATATATACATTTTATAGTTATATTTTTTTATAAATTATATATATTTTTAATAGGTATACATTTTTTCTTCCCCTAACTGCATTTATTATATATGAATTTCATAACATTATATTCATATATATTTTAATTTTACATTATACTGGCATACATAGATATATGATGAGACCACTCCCCCCTTTTTAAGTGTTTTCTCTCATCTTACCGGTATGATGTATATAAATATAACCTACTGGAGATACCAGATCATCATCAAACATATACGGATTAAACATTTCATTAGAGATGATGAATTGTTCGCCATATGGGCAATGTATTTCATATGTGTAATATCATGCATGATGTGTTTGTCACCTCGGCTTGACCCTCGATGCTGGAGAGATCCCCACATCCGAGCTGATGGCTCACACATTTTTTGAAAACAATTTTAATATGTAGTTTTTATCAGTTCCAATTATGTATTTTAAACATTTTTTCATGCGTTTGTCTGCAACTTTATGCATTTTTTTTATACTTTTTTACACATTGTTTATACAATCCTTGTGTAATATTTCAATACATATATGCATATGTTTCTTAACATATGTGTATTGTATTTGGATATTTTTTTAATTTATTTTGTTCTATTGGAATCCTTGGTTGTAATCAAAACTTTATATTTTTGCCCCAGGTATTAATATAACGATCCATCCCTCCCAGTGAGGTGATGTTGAATTCTATGTTTTTTAATGAGGAGTTTATAGCAATTAGACTTGCAGATCTTTGGAATGGCAAAGAGATAAAAAAACATATCTCCGCCGTTATAAGCAGAGAGGCTAAGTGATAGAGCAAACGGAGGAGACTTTGCATTCAGCAGTCCGTTTTTTCTATGAGCACAAACAATGACACATAGACTGCAGCTTAGCTCCCTGACTCTCACGAGTCAGTGCGAGCAGATTTGCATATAGAGGAGGACTCACACAGCTGGACACGCTGACATTGTCCTCCCTGTTAGTCGCGTCATGAATTAGGGGCGGAGGGGTACGCCCCTTTGTCCTATTTACATTCGGAGAGCTGGAAGTGTAGCCACGCCCTCTGAAGACGTGAGCACCAATCACGAAACGCGTCAGAGCGTGGCTACACGACCAGCGTACAACGTACACACAAGGAGTCATCTGGACCCGAGATCCAGCAGAGTAAGCCGAACTGACAAGCACAGCTACCCGCAGCTATCCGCATTCCAGTGTCTCTTTGATGTGCTGTTTTTATCGCATATACATTGTAAGCATATGCTAGTGTGGGGCATTTAACCTTGAATAAAAATTGTATTACACTATATTCTTCTCCTCTCTCCTCACTTCCATGACCACTCATGAATCAATTTGTATAAACTAATACTGATCATCTGGATGATTTCAACTTGGATACCTGGTGGAGAGTAAGAGGAATGAGAATATCTGAACCGAGGAGGAGACCTCATCTTTGATTACTACAGGCATACATATCACTACTATCTGGTGAGTAGAACTCCTAAGGGAGACACCCTTGCAAAGAGCAGAGAGATACAGACAAGATTAACCCCTCACTGGAAGCATATGATTTCCTTGAAGAGATTTTACTAATGATTCAGCCAGAACTGACAACATATATATATATGATTGCTGCTAATGTTTATTCTTTGCTGGACATTATTATTATTATCTTATATACTAATCATTATTAATGTGATTTTTTTAGATAATTTTAGCAGATTTTATGTGTTTTTTTTAGGATCCACAGATTACTTAAATTAACCCATACAGCGCTGTTAATGTTTCCCACCATAGAAACATATCACTATATATATAAATGAATGGACTAAAGGTCCACAATAAATTTGTCAAAGGCGATCAACCAGTATTGGAAAAATACAAAAGGCTTTATTTGAAAATTCAGTATAATAAACTTCACCTCCACTAAAATGTGACAACGTTGTCAGGGGACACAGGTAGCTACCACGATCATTCATCCATCCACATGTATGCATATAATGGAAAATAATTATTTGGCATCAGATGAAGACCCAATTTTAGGAAATAGTCTTACAGGCATTCTGAGACCATTCCAGGACTGCCCCGCATTGCATACTTATATGGCTATATTGTATATCAGGGTTAATTCGATTGACCCCTGGAATATCACATTGATCTTATTCAGAGCAGAACTGCTTATTAAAGACCCGTGGCTGTTTCCTAGAATTGGGTCTTCATCTGATGCCAAATAGTTATTTTCCATTATATGCATGCATGTGGATGGATGAGTGATCATGGTAGCTACCTGTGTCCCTTGACAATGCTGCCATAGCGTTTTTGTTACGGTGGAGGTGAAGTTTATTACACTTTGAATTTTCTAATAAAGCTTTTTGTATTTTTCCAATACTGGTTGATCGTCTTTGACGAATTTCTTGTGGACCTTTAGTCCTTTTATTTATATGCTCTTGGCAATCTAGAGGACCACACTCCTCTATTGATCCATTGATCTATGGTACTGGATTATATATTCCCCCTAGATCAATTTTATTTGGAGGTAGAGCCATGCTAACAATTAACATTTTTGGATTTATGTTCATACTCAGTATGTCGTCCTTTCAGAGGGCAGGGCGCATGTGCCGGGGACTGGCTGCAGAGCTAGAGAATATCTCCTAAACGGTGTGTGTTTAGAAGATACTACTTGTACCTACAGGTAGAAAATACGCTTACCTGTAGGTACAAATTAAAAAGAATGAGTTTACTACCACTTTAACCACCTCATTACTGCACACCGTCATATGGCGTCCTGTTATTGAGGGGGGATATCTGAATGATGCCTGCAGCTACAGGCATCATTCAGATATCCTTCTTTTCAAATCGGCGATTCTGCACACCATAAGAATGATCATAGCGGCAGTTCCACCACTTGATTGTTCTTATCCCCCCCCTCCCCCGCCGACATCCGATGCTTCTCCGGGCTCTCCCGTGCCATCGGGGGCCCGGAGAACAAATCGGCCGGCGCTGAATGGTCACCGGTCATCTCTATGTTTGTCAGAGGCCCGGGCGCGACATTATGAAGTAAACAAAGCCGCAATGGCGGCTGTCGGCATGAGATCGTGAATTTTATTTCACAATCTGATGCTTTCAAGCCTGGAGGAAAGATGCAGGGTCTTATTGACCCTGCACCTCTCCATAAAGAGGACCTGTCACAATAGATTCCTATTACAAGGGATGTTTACATTCCTTGTAATAGGATTTATTATTTAGGTACTTATATAGCGCCGTCAATTTACGCAGCGCTTTACATATACAATGTACATTCACATCAGTCCCTACCCTCAAGGAGCTTACAATCTAAGGTCCCTTACTCACAATCATTTACTAGGGCCAATTTTAGGCAGAAGCCAATTAACCTACTAGCATGTCTTTGGAGTGTGGGAAGAAACCGGAGTACCCAGAGGAAACCCACGCAGGCACAGGGAGAACATGCAAACTTCAGGCAGGTAGTGTCGTGGTCGGGATTCAAGCCAACAACCCTTTTTACTACTAGGCGAGAGTGCTACTCACTACACCACTGTGGAATAAAAGTGATCAGAAACAAAATCTAAAAAAGGTGTAAAAATAAAAAATTAATTAAGTAAAATAAAATAAAAAATATTTAAATAACCCCTGTCCCCAGTAGCTCGCGAACACACATGTAAGTCCCACCCACATATGTAAACGCAGTTCAAACCACACATGTCAGGTATCGCTGTGTGTTTTAGAGCGTGTGCAACAATTCTAGCACTAGACCTCCTCTGTAACTCTAAACTGGTAAAAAAAAACGATGCCTATGGAGATTTTTAAGTACCAAAGTTTGGCGCCATTCCATGAGTGTGCGCAATTTTAAAGCGTGACAAGTTAGGTATCTATTTACTCGGCGTAACATCATCTTTCACATCATACAAAAAAATGATTGCGCAAATACCATACGAGATAAAAAGACCGCCACTTTATTCCCTAGGGTGTCTGCTAAAAATATATATATAATGTTTGGGAGTTCTGAGTAATTTTCTAGGAAAAAAATGATGGGCTAGATTCAGGTACCGAGGCTTAAATTTTCGCGGGCGTAGCGTATCTTGTTTACGCTATGCCGCTGTAAATTAGCGAGGCAAATGCTGTATTCACCAAGCTAAGTTACGGCGGCGTAGCGTAAATGGGCCAGCGTAAGCCCGGGTAATTCAAATGTGAATGAGGTGGGCGTGTTTTATGGTAATGTGTTGTGACCCCACGTTTAACGTAAATTGACGTAAATCCCCATTCACGGACGAGTTACGCAAACGATGTAAAATCAGACGTCCATACTTAACATAGGATGGGCCATCTTTTTGGTGGTTTATTTTTACGCCGGAAAGCGCCTTACGTAAACGGTGTAAATTCACTGCGTCGGCCGGGCGTACGTTCATGAATAGGCGTATCTCGCTGATTTACATATTCTAGGCGTAATTCAGCGGGAACGCCACTAGCGGCCATCTTAAAAATGCAGTTAAGATATGACGGCGTAATACAATTACGCCGCTCGTATCTTAGCTCAAACCCGGCGTATCTTGTTTTCTGAATACAGAAAAAAGATACGCCGGTGCTGTTTAGAAGTTACGCGTCGTAACTAATGCTGAATCTGGCCCTAAGATTTTACATGAAGGAGAGAAGTGCCAGAATAGGCCCTGGTATGGAAGTGGTTAAAGAATAACCCAGCCTGTCACAGTAATATCAATCTATATTAGGTTATATGAGGTTGTCAAGTTTGCAGTCCATTAGCTTTGTGCGTTTAAAAAAATGAAATAAAAGAAGGAAAGCCATTGTACATAGCATGCAGCAGAAGCAACTTTTCCTTTCTGTTGAACTGCTATACACAACTGCACTACCATCGTGTGATCAGCAGATGGCGCACGTGGAACTTTAATGATCTTCCTGACAAGGCTTCTTTTGTTGACGTCATTTCCGGTGCGCCGGCCGGTGGTGGGACAGGCTTCGTGCTGTAGTTGGTGGCTGGGAAGTGACACATTGCCGAGATGGTGAGATACAGAGACATAGAATACTTTATAATGAGTGCGGGGTGTCAGGGAACTAACCTGCGCACATATAGTGCTTTCTACACACTGGAAGCGGATTACAGGCGAGGTGCTGCAGCCTCCAGTCATAGTACACAGCTCTGCTCTGAGGCTCTCACCCACTACACTGATTACTATTAGTGCTTGTATATCATACATTGTCAGATCTCTTCGCATCTTGTCTTAGCTTTTAAGTGATAATAAACCCAAAACAAGCACTTATATTGCAGCTGAGCAAGTCTTACATGTGATGGCTGCATTTGTTTCTTTTTTAGACATGCATTCCCATATTCTCACCTGGTGATCCAGCCAGTAAGTCTGTTGTATTTCAACAGAACAAGCAGCCCTGCATGTGTAGCATTTAAAGGGGTTGTAGAGGTAATTCCCCCCCCCCCCTTAAATAGCTTCCTTTACCTTAGTGCCGTCCTCCTTCACTTATCTCATTCTTCCATTTTGCTTTTAAATGTCATTATTTCTTCTGAGAAATCCTCACTTCCTGTTCTTCTGTCTGTAACTCCACACAGTAATGCAAGGCTTTCTCCCTGGTGTGGAGAAAGCCTCTTGAGGAGGCGAGCAGGAGTGTCAAGACGCCCACTAACACACAGCTCTTTTCTCTATCTGCAAAGTATAAAGCGTCCTGACACTCCTGCTCGCCCCCTCCTCCCTCAAGAGGCTTTCTCCACACCAGGGAGAAAGCCTCGCATTACTGTGTGGAGTTACAGACAGAACAGGAAGTGAGGATTTCTCAGAAGAAATAAGGACATTTAAAAGCAAAATGGAAGTATGAGGTAAGTGAAGAAGGACTGCACTAAGGTAAAGGAAGCTATTTAGGGATTTTTTTTTTTTACCTTTACAACATCTTTAACCACTTGAGGCCCGCGCTACCGTCAGATGACGGCAACAGCGCGGACCTCAATATCCAACATGCCGTCATTTGACGGCATGTCTTTCTGGCGTTCCCAGCGCGCACTGTACAGCGCGCTGCGGGGAAGCCCTGTGTTGTCCGTGTCCCTTGGACACGGCCAATCACAGATCGCGGCAAACGGCCAATCAGAGCGGCCGTTTGCAATGCGATCTGTGGGCGAATGAGAGATGATCTCTCATAGATCATCTCTCATTGCCGGCTCACACAGAGACAATGTCCTGTCTCTGGAAGGGAGGAGCCCGATCTGTGTTCCTTCCTACATAGGGACACAGATCGGTCACCCCCCCCCTCCCCCTACAGTTAGAACACACCTAGCATACACATTTAACCCCTTCCTCACCCCCTAGTGTTAACCCCTTCAATGCCAGTCACATTTATACTGTAATTAGTGCATATTTATATCACTGATCGCAGTATAAATGTGAATGGCGCCAAAAATGTGTCAAAAGTGTCCGATGTGTCCGCCATAACGTCGCAGTAACAATAAAAATCGCAGATCGCCGCCATTTCTAGTAAAAAAAAAATAATAAAAAATAATAATTCTCTCCCCTATTTTGTAAGCGCTATAACTTTTGCGCAAACCAGTCGCTTATTGCGATTTTTTTTTTTTTTTTTTTTACCAAAAATATGTAGAAGAATACGTATCGCCCTAAACTGAGAAAAAAAAATGTGTTTTTTTTTTTAATTGGGATATTTATTATAGCAACAAGTAAAAAATATTGTATTTTTCTTCAAAATTGTCGCTCTTTTTTGTTTATAGCACAAAAAATAAAAATCGCACAGGCGATCAAATACCACCAAAAGAAAGCTCTACTTGTGGGGAAAAAAGGACGTAAATTTTGTTTGGGAGCCACGTCGCACGACCGCGCAATTGTCAGTTAAAGCGACGCAGTGCCGGAAGCTGAAATTTCACCTGGGCAGGAGGGGGGTGTAAGTGCACAGTAAGCAAGTGGTTAAGGGGGTTGAGAGAAACACCGCCGACAGGAGTGCATACAAGGATCAGCCTTTATTTATGTAAAATGTTTATTTGAAAAGCAAAAAACTTGCTGTAAAGTGTGAGCTGGAGTGTGGCTTTAATTTGTTAGTGTATTTAAATCTGCAAGTCCACTCATCACCCCCCCCCCCCCCAGACGATTAGGCTGCATTCACGCGTAGGCGATTTGCCGCGACAAAACGCAGGGGTTTTTACCGCAGTTTTGTACAGGTCATTGTCAGTAATGTAAAACGCCCGATACGCGCGACAAAAAAGGGTCCGGGACTTGTTTGAGCTTCAGGCGTTCGGCGTTGGATGTGAACCATCTCCATAGACAATAATGTTATTTTTCCCCTCTAGCGTCTTTGAGCGTCGCGCTTCAGGCGACAAAACGCTCAGGTGTGAATGCAGCCTAAATGCTGCTGTCCAAAGGTGCTTTCCCCTCTGTTTTATCCTGATCTAGCCACTAACGCACCTCCAGTGTTAGAGTACCTACAATCTAAATGTACAGGGTGCTCATTCATTCAGAGTGTAGGTACTCTGATACAGGAGGTGTGTTACTGGCCAGCAAGGATGAGCTCCAGCGTGTTCGCAAAGCCTGGCCTGGCATGATCAACAGGTACTATAACTAGCAGGAGGATTAGTATGGGTCGGATAAAGTGTATCTGTAGTTTAGTGGTTTCTTTTTCTTTGCTGTCTCTGTCCTCTTAGGAAAATTCTCCCACTTCCTGCTCTGGAGACATGACAGGAAGAGAGTAGAATCCCCTCGTAGCAAGTATTTCCAGTGGAAGATTCCTGTTCCAGTGACAGCTGTAATCTGCTGAATTTCTCATCACTTTCTGTCTCTGTTACAATGATTATCAGCACATATAGAGAATGAATCTTCGCAGCAGACGCACAGCAATACCTACCTGATAGGTGTTCCAACCCTTTCACACTTTATCCAGAACTACAGCAAAAAGTTTTCGCAAGAGACATACTATAACACCTATGACTAAGTTAAAAATATATATTTTTTTTTTTAATTGGCTGTCAAGAATTAAACAAAGCTTACCTGCAAAACAAGATACTTAAAGCGGAGCTCCACCCAAAAGGGGAAGCTCTGCTTAACCCCCCCTTTTTGCTGCCACATTTGGCACCTATCGGGGAGAGTGGGTACTTTTGACAGGTACCCGCTCACACTTCTGGCTGATCTCGCCACAGTAAAGTCACCCAGGAGGTTCGATGCCCCCACTGCTGGGCCATTCGAAAAGCTTAGAGTGCAGTAGAGAACCGAGAGAACTGCGGCTTGACTGCCGCTTTCCCTTATAAGAAATGGTGGCGGCAGCACCCGAAAGCTGATTGAGAAATCGGCTCTGGTGAATACATCGCTGGATTCCAGGACAGGTAAGTGTCCTAATATTCAGTCAGCAGTAGAGCTGCACGATTCTGGTCAAAATGAGAATCGCGATTCTTTTGCTTAGGCTAAGGCTGCATTCACACCTAGGCATTTTAACGCCTGAAGCGCAACGCTACAATACGCCGGAGGGATGAAATAACATTATTGTCTATAGTGACTGTTCACATCTTAACGCCGGTCGCGTGAAGCTCAAACAAGTCCCAGACCTTTTTTTGTTGCGCGTATCGGGCGGTTTGGGCGTATTTGAGCGTTTCCATTTCCCATAGAAAGTAATGGAAACGCTTGATTCAAGTGACTTGCGCGACAATGAGCGTTTGCTACGGGCGTTTTGTCCATCTAATCAATAGAACTTTTCACCCAGGCAGAAGATAAAAAAAAAATCTACCAACATAGCAACAAGTGATGAAAAGATGATCATTTTTCCTATTGGCTAAAATAAAACACGTCGAAGTACAAAAACGTCGGACGACGCTGTATGCAAACGTGCGAATAAGCTTGAATACGCGCGACAAAACGCGGGCAAAAATGCCCGAAAAAACGACCGACACTCAGGTGTGAATGCAGCCTAAAGATCACAATTCTCAAAAACTGAATGCCAGAAACCCCCCCCCAAATAAACCTGTAATTTATCTGAAAATATGAATATATAAAAAACAGACCAGTGATATGTCTATATTGTTAAAGACCATATAACTCCTATGAAAAAAGCAGAATCAAACTTTGATTTTGCTTTTTTCATAGGAGTTATATGGTCTTTAAAGCGGATCTCCACCCTAAAGTGAAGATCCGCTGATCGGAACCCTCCCCCCCTCCGGTGTCACAATTGACACCTTTCAGGGGGGAGGGGGGTGCAGATACCTGTCTAAAGACAGGTATCTGCAACCACTTCCGGCCCGCAGTCTCGGGCAAAAGACAGGTTTTTTGGCGACATCCCGTCGCCCCCCCCCCCCCCCGTTGTGTGCTGGGAACTCTCAGCTCCCAGCACACAGCGGGAGCCAATCGCCGGGCGCAGCGCGACTCGCGCATGTGCCGTAGGGAACCGGGCAGTGAAGCCGCAGCGCTTCACTTCCTGGTTCCCTCACCGTGGATGGAGGGGGGAGCAGCAGGGTGACGAGCGATCGCTCATCCTCTGCTGCGGACGCCGCTGGACTCCAGGACAGGTAAGTGTCCTAATATTAAAAGTCAGCAGCTGCAGTATTTGTTGCTGCTGGCTTTTAATATTTTTTTTCTAGTGGGCCATCCGCTTTAACATTATAGACATATCACTAGTCTGTTTTTTATACATCAGAAGCAGTACCGCCAGCAACCACTGGGTGGCGCATGGATACATACTACAGTTGTACAGAACTGTGAGAGAAGCCCAGGCATCCATCCAGCGGCGCAGGCTGCTGAAGTTGGTTCCGATATCGGCGCCATTTGCGTTCCACGCTGGTTACGTGGAACCGGTGGTGACGCGGAAGAATCGCAGGTCATCCTGCGGTGAGATCGCAGGTGGGGAGAATCAAGATTGCGATTCTCTCCGCAATTAATCGTGCAGCTCTAGTCAGCAGCTACCAGTACTGTGGTTTGTTCTGAAGGAGTCTGGAGCTTCTCTTTAAAACTTAGCTCATCATCAGGTGATAAGTTGGATCTTCACTTTGTTGCTGAGCTGAAGCCTCAGAAGTGAGTGAGATTCCTAGTCCCCCTCTGCCTGCTGTGGTTTCATCCAGGGATGTAGGGGTTGGCAGATTGAACCACAGAGCATGACAGGGGGACAAAGACAGCTGACACACCTGTAAGTCTGTTGGTTGCTGTATATTCTTTGGGTGGTGTTCCTCTGCAAACAAGTAAAAGTCCAAATCGGCGCCTGTCGAGGCGTCAGTAAACTTTTGAATGCAGATTTCAGGATAGCAACACAATTACTTAAAAATTACAAATGGTCCTCTGTAAAAGAATCACTAGGATACTCACCTCTCTGTCAGTCTTTCTCTAACCTTCACCCTCTTCCAGTGCTGCAGCCTCTATCAGACTCTGATAGGTGTTCTACACTGCTGCACACTTTAGTTTGGTCCTCTGACCCATACGTCATTACAGGACATGGACGTAGGAGTCTTGCAGAGTGTAGTTAACCATTTAGAGAATAGGCAATTTCAGTACGTGAGAGGAGCACATTCAACTGCGCAGCAGCAGCTTCACCTGTCAGATCCTGCATGGATGTTCATATGCATACCAGAAACTTAAAGCGTTTGTTAACCCAAAACAAAATAATGGATCCTACTCCTTTAAAGCATATTATATGACCCAGTGCTTGTCCTGTGTCATTTGGCCCCCTGTAAGACCAGACACCATGGTCAGTTTCCGTGCCTCTGTCATCAGCAGCCTGCTATCTTCTCTCCTCCTGTGTCACCTCCCCTCTCTGTCTGTGTGTATGCTGCCCCAACCCCCTCCTGCTTTCCTGCTTCTCTCATACCACTAACCTGTATACACCATGACCCCCCACCCCCCCAGTGAATGATTTATAAATGCTGTAAATACCTGATTTAAAAGCAGAGAGTACGATCACATGACCAGCCAGCTCTCTGCTTTTCTTCTCCAGACTGAAGTCAGCAGAGGAATCTCAGACGTGCCTGCTGCATCTCTGAGGAGGAAAGGAGAAAGCTGGCCAGTCATGTGATCATGATCTTTTTGGCAGTGAAATTAGGTATTTGCAGCATTTATTTACACACAGAGGGGGGGATACTACAATAGGAGACAGTGCTGATGGTGTATATAGGCTAGAGTGGCTTAACAACCACTTTAATCAAATTTACTGAAATATGTAACATTTTGTAACAAAAAATAACTTTGTTCCCTTTTTTTACAGGCTCGTAATGCGGAAAAGGCTATGTAAGTGTCAACAATTTCTAATATACACTACCTTTTTTAAATGCTGATTATTTTGAGCACATCAGTCAGTACTCTTATGCCCCCTACACACGATCGGTTTTTCTGTTGGAAAAAGTCTGAGAGCCTTTGGTCGGGAATCTTGACCATGTGTATGCTCCATTGGACTTTTTCCAACGAAAAACTGCTGGAAAAAGATAGAGAGCAAGCTCTCTTTTTTCCCATCAGGAAAAAAAACTGATCGTAATTTACGATCATGTGTACAAATCCCAACGTACAAAGTTTCTACGCATGCTCGGAAACAATTCAACGCATGCTCAGAAGCATTAAACTTAATTTTCTTGGCTCGTCGTCTTTTACGTCACCGCGTTCTTGGCAGTCAAAAGTTCACCGAACTTTTGTGTGACTGTGTGTATGCAAGGCAGGCTTGAGACGAATTCCGTCGGAAAAAACATCCAATTTTTTTCCGATGGGAACACCGATCCGGTGTACGGGGCATAAGGATAGATTTGGACATACGTCTAAATCTCCCTCACCTCTGAAGCTCGATCCGTGCTTTGTTTGTGCTCCAGAGGCAACTGGACAGGTGGTGAGCAAGCGATGTGAAGCCTCCACACCGCCTGTTTTAACCTCATTTTTGCCAACAAATGCGCCAATACCATTTGCTTTGCACGTGGTTGCTTATAATAATAGTTCGCAGCTACAGTTTTTGTAGCTGCTGACTTAAAGCGGAGGTTCACCCAAAAATCAACTATCTGCCGTTAGATCCAGCATACTGCTGACATCTGCAGTATGCTGTTTTTTTTTTTATATACTTATCGTTATATCAGGCTTTGTTATCCGGCTCCAAGCGGGGTTTCCTTCCGGGTATAGGAGTTCCTAAGACCAGCGTAGTTGATTGACGGGCTGCTAAAGCGTGTCACGCCTACCGAAAATACCCGAAGTGACACTCGGGTGTTTACGGCACCTGCACAGTCAGCTCTACATGGCAGGTGCCGTAAACACCTGAGTGTCACTTCTGGTATTTTCAGAAGGCATGATGCCCTTTAGCAGCCCGTCAATCAACTTTGCTTGTCTTAGGAACGCCTATTCCCCGCAGGAATCCCCGCTCGGAGCCGGATAACAAAGGCTGATAAAACGTACAAAAAAAAAAACAGCATACTGCAGATGTCGGCAGTATGCTGGATCTAATGGCAGATAGTTGATTTTTGGGTGAACTTCCGCTTTAAATTGTTATATTTTTTTTTACAGGCTGGAACTCCACTTTAAGCTGGCCACACACAAAACAGTCTGTACAATCCCCTTGAGATTAGCCAAGAACTGTATAATGTAAGGGCTTACCTGTTTGGACATAAGTTGAATAAATTTGTCATGTAGTCTTTCTTACTACATAGTTGTTGGTAAGTCTAAAGCCTCATACACACGATCGGATTTCCATCAGACAAAGCGTAGGACTTTTGTCTGAAGGGCATTGGCCGTGAGCTTGTATTGCATACAAACGGCAAAGAATTGTCGGCCAACAAACACGAAACAGCTTGATTTTTTACGCTCTTTAGCGCCACCCTTTGGGCAACTTCTACCAATGTTGTGTTATGGTGAGCATTGCTTCTGAGCATGCGTGTTTGTACTATGGATTTCTGTCCGACGGAATTGTGTACACACGATTGGAAAATCCGACAAGACACATTTTGTTGCCGGAAACATTTGGTATCAAACATTTGTTGGCGGAAAATCCGACAGCAATTGTCCGATGGAGCATAGAAATTGACGGGTTTTCCAACAACAGCCTGCCATCACAAAATTCCTGTCGGAAAATCTGATCGTGTGTATGGGCCTTTAGGGATGCTATCGGGTTCTAACCCATGTTGTCGACTTTAGGGACTAGTAAAAAATTGAATATCTATAGACATTTTTGTCAACTGATAATTGATCCTTTTTTTTTATTATTATTTATTTATTTTTTTATTAGGACGGCCTTGGCGAGATTTCGCCAGGCCCAGCTTGAAGATGGCAAAGTCAAGGTAAGAAGATGTCAGTAAAATTAAGCTTTTGTAACTCTTTCATTTGTGAAAAGGTTTTGAGCTGTACAATTTGAATCTGCATTGGTGGGGAGAATGTTAAGTCCTCCCTGAATTTTTATATCTTTAGAAAATATTGTTTTGGGAATTTTTAATAATCTTCAGGCTTTAAATTAGTCTTTAAAATATGTGCAAAAAAATGCAACAATGGCTCTGGCAGAGGAGCAGTATAGGTTTTCCTTCTGTGATTCGTCCATTCCTAAACAATATATGACTTTATGACTTATTTTCCTCATCCAGGAACGAAGGCCGTTTCTTGCTTCTGAATGTAATGAACTGCCAAAAGCAGAGAAGTGGAGAAGACAGGTAACGTGTAAAGGAGATTTATAGTTTTTAGAATTGTTTTTTATTGTATTTTTTTAAATGTACACAGATTAGCCATCACATTATGACCACTCGCTATAACACGTCGAGGCATGAACGCCACTAGACCTCTAAAGGATATGCTGTGGTATCTGGCACTAAACTGTTAGTAGCAGATTCTTTAGGTCCTGTAAGTTGGGCATCCATGGATTAGACTTGTTTTTCCAGCACATCCCATAGATGCTCAATGGACTCAGATCTGAGAATTTTGTGACCAAGTCAACACCTAAAATTTGTTAATGTGTTTCTCAAGCTATTCTTGAATTCATCAGACCAGGCCACCGTCTTACATTACTCTGTGGTACAGCTCTGATGCTTGTAGGCACTTTTGGCTGTGAACACGGGTCGGCATGGGTACCCTGACTGGTCTGCGGTTACACAGTCCCATACACAACAAACTGTGTTGCACTACATGTTCTGGCACCCTTATGTTGGAAACCAGCATCAACTTTTTTTCAGTAATTTGAGCTACAATAGCTCTTCTATTGTATTGGACTACACAGACCAGCCTGTGCTCCCCATGTGATCAGTGCCTGTCATTGGAGGAGAAAACCAAATTTTATAACAGAGAAAAACTTTTAGGCTTTTTTAATTTGTTTAGCAAAAAATAAAAAACACAGTGATGATCAAATACCACCAAACGAAAGATCTATTTGTGGGGGGAATTATAAAAAATTAGTTTGGGTACAGTGTTGTATGACCGCACAGTTGTCTTTCAAAGTGTGAGAACTGAAAATGGTGCTGGGCAGGAAGGGGGGAAAGTGCCTGGCATTGAAGTGGTTAATACACGTTCCCCATACTGTTCATCATTACCCACAGCTGAAGCATGCATAGAAAGGCTGCTTTTGGTTAATTGAAGTAGAGCTTTTTTGCTGCTTTGGCATTCCAGGCAATGTATAAAATGCTGAGGATTATTGGCCACACACAGCTCCTAAGTTTAAAGGAAAGTTTTGTATTTTCCATAAGGGTTTGTTTTACTGTGATATGGTTATTTTGTGCAGTCAGTTTAGAAGCTAATCTTTTTTTGGTGTGTGTATGGGTGTTTTTCAGTTCTTAGAAAACGCATAGTTAAGCAAGGATCTAAATTCAGCCAGTTCAGCAGGGACTGGATACATTTTAATCCATGTATGGGCTAACTGTACAGAAGTTGATCTACCGATTGACATCTGTACAACCAGCCTGTTGGGTTTTTCCCGAACGATCAGTGCCACCCTCTATAGTTGGCAGCGCCGATCATTGTATTCTGTATGCCGGGGAAGGCTCCCTGCTGTCAGAACACAGTAGCACAGCGGGGGGATTCCCCCATCCTATGTGTGGATGGGGGAATTGGATGAGGTTTTTTAATCCAACCTGCTGGTTGAATGAAAAAATAAAAAAAATTTGAATGTATGGGCTTCCTTAAAATTGTATATTTGACTTTTATTTTTAGAGGTTAGCAATATAGATAGAATTTTGTTTTTTGTCATTTATTCTGCCAACACATTTATTTTGTACACGGAATAAAACATGAACATCTAAAGGGGTTTTTTATGAAAGTTGTCTTGAAACTGAATTACATTTTTTTAACCTCTTTTGAAACAGATTATTGGGGAAATTTCAAAGAAAGTAGCACAGATTCAAAATGGTAAGTATTTTTAGTTTTGTTAAAACCACAACTGAAGTGACACTAAAATAACTTTGCAGGAATAAAAGCTGTCGCTAAACTGAATCATTTACATTCACTGCTGAGGATACATTCCTTGTTTCCCCACAGATGTTTTGGGATTGTAATTGTCAAGGTTTAATATTTTTAGTAAAATGTTTGGCCCTTGAAGACAGCCAGCGGTGTACTTTGCATGTAGAACTATCTAAGCCCATCTGTTTTTTAAAAGAAAAATGACAATGCAAAACACACCCTATACCTACTCTTTTCCCCTGCAGTCTTTAGGCTGGTCCAGTAATGTCATGGTACCTTGCGCCTCTTTATTGATGGTGGCTATTCCTTCCACCTTAATTTTGGAGCCCTCATGTAGTGCTGTCCAGAGGTGGTCTGACCTCAGACTGTGTGAGGACACGCCTCCATGATGGCCTAGGTTCACAAGAATTGGGTAAAAAGATGCAGCCAATCATCTATCCCAGAAGAGACTGGCAGACATGGATGGTAATAGGATTTGGGGGTCTGCACTGGGATGTCAAGAAGGTGAAGTAGTGTTTGGTCACGTGCTATTATTTAAAAAAGGTACACTTAAGTGGGACTTATCCCCTTCTTGTACCTTTTTTTTTCCAGAGTTGCTTCTTATGTTTTATTTAATCTTAAATGCACATTAACATTCAGTCTTTTGTCAATATAAGGTCGTTAGTAGAAAAAACGTCTCGGTGATCAAAAGTTCATCTCGGTTGGTTCCTACTGAATTGCCCATGGCTGGCCTTAGGGTTCTAATCATTGTTCATTTTGCAAACGTAATAGTATAATACCCTAGTTCAGATTTACTGTATTTAATATTGCTGTCTTTTTGGTCTGCTTGGTCTTTTTGTCTAACTGTTAAATTTGTCTTTGCTTTCAGCTGGCCTTGGCGAGTTTAGGATCCGGGATTTAAATGATGAAATAAATAAGTTAATTCGAGAAAAGGGGCATTGGGAGATCCGCATTAAAGAACTAGGGGGTCCTGATTATGGAGTAAGTAAAGTCTTGTTTTGTCTGTTAGAGTATTCTGCAGAATTTATACATGTTTCTTTTGTGTATGGCATGAAGTTCTGCTGCTGGTTGATGGGTTCTTTAAAGGTGATTTATTCTTTACATGCATTTTTTTAAATAGCTGTAACTGAGCCCAATTCCTCTCTTACATGTACTGCTGGGGCAGTAATTCAGATTCAGTGTCGATAACAATCTTGTTTATTTTTTTATGTGTAAATTATCTTGTACCTTATGCTTTCATTGGCTTGACATATATACATTTTCATTACATTTGAGTGGTCCTTACTCCTGTGCTAGAAAAGCCATTAACTGTCCCCTCGATTTCAGCGTATTGGTCCCAAAATGTTGGACCATGAAGGGAAAGAGGTCCCAGGAAACCGTGGTTACAAGTATTTTGGAGCAGCCAAAGATCTGCCAGGCGTGCGTGAGCTGTTTGAAAAAGAACGTAAGTCATTTCTGACGTGTGAATTTCTTCTGCAGATAAATCTTGATGGTATTATTATAAACAATTAAATGTTCTCAATAGTGCTGTGCTTTAAATCTCCAAATATTTTTTTTTTATAGCTGCTCCCCCGCCTCGAAAAACCCGTGCTGAGCTGATGAAAGAGATTGATGCTGAGTATTATGGGTACCGGGATGAAGATGATGGTGTGCTGGTACCTTTGGAACAAGAAGAAGAGAGAAGCGGTAATATCACATAGTGTATTAATAGCACCTATGTCTCTAATTGTATGGGTCATGATATGTAAGCATCAAATTATATTGGTAATACGTAAAAGAAAAAAATTAAATAAAGGTTACCTCCAAGTAAAAGTAAATTTTTGCATTGGTTCAGGAAACCTAAATCATGCTGGCTTGTTATAACTAAGGCTTCACTGGGCAGAAGCAGAAAAAACAGGCCACTTTTTCAGGCATTTGGCGTTTACCTTTTCAGCCGGTAAACACATGTGTCCATGCATACATAGGCTGAAATAAAAAAAAAAATCGCCAGCACGTTAAGGAGAGGGGTGTTTGGGCAGAGCCAAAACATGCGTTGACATGTTTAGGCGTATATTTTTATATATAATTGTATTTGACTTTTTAATTAATATCATCAATTTAAACTAATATGAATTTATTGTTGGCCATTATTTTCATCTTTAGTGCAAAAAAAAGCTTAAGAAAATGCAGTCTTTAACCATCTATTGTATCATGTCCTCAGCCTCTAACCATCTCTTGTATCAGCAGCCTAGCCAGTGCATGTTAGATGCAGCCTACCAGTGCCCAGGAGATGCAGCCCTGTTAGTGTCCAGATCTGAGCTGCGATCTTCTGCTGTGTCAGGGAGCTAGATTTGAATTGTCGGGGCCGCAGTAACAATGTCCTGCCTCCTGTGATCGCATCACACTGATGCAATGTCCCACCATTGGATCGGTGTGCTGTCTATCGCAGGAGACGGGACATTGTTACTGCGGTGGCCTGGGCAATTCAGCTCCCTGATTCTGGGAGATCTGCAGGAAGAGGGAGGTGAGGACAGGACCTTGAGGAATGACGCAGCTACTGTAAATGCGCAATTATCAGCATTTTTTTTTTCTCTGCAATACAAACAGTTTTCGGACAAAATTCCAAGGCATGCCTAAAAAATCATTTTTATCCCTGATATTCAATTAAAAAGTCAAATATAATACAATTTTATGTTTAAAAAATATATTTTTTTAAAACTGTCTTTTGGTTTTGGCAAAGGGCATCCGGAATTTCCATTCGGTGCACCTCTAGAATGAAGTTCAGAGAGTTGGGTGTTTTTTTTTTTTTTTATGCTCCTTTTGAATGGGGTGGCAATTAAAACTACCCCTGAATACTTTGCCATTTGTGACTCCAGGAGATTTAAGACACTTGTTGGTAAGTCATTCTGCCATAAATAATGTACCTATAGAAAAGGGGATCTTGGTAGACTTGAAAGCACTCCATTAACTTCAGCTGGCTGCTCCATAAAGAGGAGCTCCAGTCAATTATGTGTTTGTTAAAAGTCAGCAGCTAAAAAAACTGTAGCTGCTGACTTTTAATAAACAGACACTCACCTGTCCCAGGATCCAGCAATGTGCTCACCCGAGCCATTTCTTTCCTCGCTGCTCTGTCCTTAGCGCCGACATTTCAACTGTGGGCACCTGGTTGTGACAGCTTGCGGCTTCGCAGCCGGATGCCGACTGCTGAAGCCCGGCTTCGCATTGTAATTGGTCTTGCAGTTTTCGGAGACCTGTGTCCTTGAAGATTGCAGGGAGGGGGAGAGTCTTACTTTCTCTACTCCATTTCTCATTCATGCTCTATTGTCCAAATACCCCTAGAAATAGACATTTGTTAATGGCTGTGTGGAGGGAAAAATAAATTTAACCCAATTGAATATATTGTTTTGCTTAAAAATCTTTTAATTTTTTATCAGCCATTGCAGAGGCCATAGAAAAATGGAGAGCGGAGAAGGAAGCTCGCCTTGCATCTGGTGATAAAAATGAAGAAGAGGAGGAAGTCAATATCTATGCAGTGGCAGCGGATGAGGTAAAATGCTTTGTTGGTTCAGTAAAGTCTTTTTTTTTTTTTTTTTTTTTTTATCTTAACAGATGATGGTAGGTTTGGGGTACTTTTTTAAAGTCATGTTTTTTGTTTAAGAAAAACAAACATGTTATACTTGCCTGCTCTGTGCTGTGGTCTTGCATAGTGCAGCCCAGATCTCAAGTCCCTTGCTGGTGCTCCTGCCCCCTGTCGATTTCCCCCACAGCAAGCAGCTTGCTATGGGGGCACTCGAGCCGAGCCACTGCTATATGTGTTCAGACACTGAGCCATGGCTCAGCCATGCCACCTCTCTCTCTCATTGGCTGACTGACAGCAGCAGGAGCCAATGGCGCCAGCTGCTGTGTCTCAGCCAGTCAGGAGGGAAAGTCCCGTACAGCCGAGGCTCTCATGCAACATATTTGGTTAGAGATGAGGCTTGGGTAAGTATTAGGGGGGCTGCTGCACACAGATCTTTTATCTTCCCCCAAGGAAAACTGATTTCCGTGGGGGCAATTGAATAGGAGGGGCCTGGAGCAGGGGATCCCAGAATAGGTGGATTAGGGTGGTTTTGCACAGAGGAGGCAAGTATAGGCTTGTTTTTGTTTTGATTAAAAATAAGGAAAAACAATATTTTCTGTATTCTTCACAGAACTGGACCCAACAACATTAATGGAAGGTGTGGGGGAAAAAAAGGGATGGGGGGATGTAGGGCAGGGCTCAAAATTTCAAGTCCTGAGCTACTAGCCAGGCCTCAAGAGTTACTCGCCACCAGTTGCCCCACCTAATTCATACACTGCCCTGTGCCTAATTGCACCTGTAAACACGCCCTCGTAGATTATCTCATGGAATGACAATGTTTTATGCAGAATCAAGTTATTAAATATTACCAACAGCAACTTTACCAAAATGGGACAGGGCACTGGGGGCAGACCAGAGGGACAGAGCACTGGGGGCAGACCAGAGGGACATGGCACTAGAATTGTGTCTCTTACCCATTCTCTTGCTGTCTCTTCTGCAACTCCCATCCATCTCTCTCTCTCTCTCTCCCCTATTCATCTCATCATCAGGAGCCTGTGTGTGTGGCTCCACATTTGCATGTCCCCACTTCCCCCTTTTATTCAGGCTGGCATAGGAGAGGAGTTGCAGCACAGCGGGAGGGAGTACAATCCAGCGCCAAGATCCACACAACTAAACAGCCATTGACACCATAGCACAGCACACACTGACACCGCACAGCACACATTGAGACCAGTCTGTTCACAGTGCTCAGGCTGAACTGTTGGACACTTACATAGAGCACAAGGAGAAGAAAACTGCACAAACTGGAAGGCTGCCGCTCTCATGTCAGGGCAACTTTCAGTGAGCTCTGTACCGGAGTGGCAATTTTTGCAATCCTCCACCTCACTCATTACTTTCTGATCTCCAGCTACATTGGTCGGGGGGAGGGGGCAGGCTCAGAGAGGTCATACTGTTAAGTCCCATGGCTTAATGAGAATTGTAAGGAGAGTACCTGTGTACTGCTCTGCCTGTGCGCGGCTCACCAGACTAAATAAGACTAATGGACATATTGATTTTGAAAATGCTGAATTAGGTCGCGGGCTTCCCCTTGCGTCTCCTCCTCGGTGGCAAATACGGTCGCTTCTCCTCCTGGCCAATCTGGTCTTAAGACCCGCTTCTCGATTGGCCAACCTTTTTTTTAAAGCCAATTGGAGCCTCAGGCTCTAATTATGTGCTCAGAAAAAAACAAAAACATTGAAATCCATGCGTCCAGCTCCCTGCACGTTGATTAGGGGGGCCGCGCCCCTAATAGAGCGGCCGCCACTGGCTTACGTACTGTTTACTAATTTCTTTCTCGTACATCACGGGACACAGAGCAGCATATTCATTACTATACGGGTTATATGGAGTACCTTCAGGTGATGGACACTGGCAATCTCAAACAGGAAGTCCCCTCCCTATATAACCCCCTCCCATAGAGGAAGTACCTCAGTTTTTTCGCCAGTGTCTTAGGTGTTGGTCACGGAATAGCTTTGCCTCCACATCCTTGGGATTAAGGCGGGCTAACCGGATCTGTCCAAGGAGCCTCAGTGCCAAAGTGGACAGTACCCGGGCCCCAAACCGTGGGGTTTTGCCTATAATGCTCCTCTTTGGAGGGCTGGACCCTGGGCCCAGGACTTGGAGTTTTTTCTAAACCAAAAGATCCTGTTTGCCAGGGTGCTGTATAGGTCCAGGACAGTCGGTTCCTTCCAGGACCCCAGTGCTTGAAGGTCTACTACGCTACCCACGGAGATGGGAGAAGATTGGACCGTTTTGCTATGCAAATGTCCTGTGGCATGGAGCAGGTAAGAGGGGAGCCTGCGGGACTTGGTTCGACAGCAGGCTCTCCAGGGGAGATCTTAAGGGGGGTAGCCTGAGTATGCTCTGCATTGGCACCATGGTCACTATGTCTGATGGACAGGATGGCCTGAAATGTTCCCCCCCATCACTTGATCCCCCTACCTATCTATGTATGTTTGCTAGCTACCTGCTGCTCGCTGGTTGAAGGTCTTTTAAAAAAAAAAAAAAGAGATCTGTCTCTAGGCTAAAGGGACTCCTTAGGGGCCTGTTTTAAGCCTTACCTAGCCGGGGTTCTAATCTGCTGCCTGATGCGTCCTCCAGCCTGCATTCCTGGGCTCCAGAGTACGTCTCCTCCTGGGCTCTCCTCCCCCGACAGTCGCGCGCGCGCACGCACACACGCATGCATATAGAAAAATGTTCGCGCCGTTCGGGAAGGGGGGGCGGGGAGCGTGACTGCAGTGTAGAGTGGGCGTGCCTTCAATTGCTGTTATACACAACAGGCGCGATCTTAGCTCAGATCAAAGCTGAGCTGGAAGAGAGAGGACGCAGAGCTGGCAGCACAGTGACTCCCGGTGGCGAGAAAGGGGTAGTACATGCTGGAGTCAGCTCCAATGCTTTTTGTTAAGCCAAAAATCCCCTTGGCAACAGGTTGAATGCTGGCAAACATCTTGGGGGTGGGGCTGTATGTTGTGAAAAACAATAATATTATAAAGGAAAACATACTGAGCCCCACCGTTTTTGGGCATTAGTGATCCTATTGTCCCCTAAACCTTATTTTTTGTACTCCTGGCTATAACAGTCTGTTGTTGTAAGCGGAGTCCCTCGGTTTTGTATTATGGCTTCCAAAGGTTCAGGATCAAAACACGAAAAAAAAAAAAGGGCAAAGACAAAGGGGTTCCTCCTCTGGTTCTGATGATATGCCAATACTTTCCCCACAGGTTATTCCTATAGGGGTCACCTTGGATAAGCCATTAAGGGGGTCTGGTGCTGAGGCTGGCCCAGATCGGCCCAACCCTGTGTTATCACAGAGGAGATGCTAGCCGTCACCCTAGGGGGGCTAGAGAAAAAAGTTAACAGCTATGATCGCTGGCTCTTTTTCTGGCAAGAAGCGGACTAGATCCCCATCGCCAAAAGGTGTATCCTCGGATGCTGAGATTCTCTCTCCGGAGGAATTCGAATTTCAGGAGGATCGGTTGGACCAGAACCTAGAGGAAGGATCTACCACTGAAGAATCGTTTTCAGCCTCCCAGACGGAGAGTCTGTGGGTCCAGTCTTTGACAGACATGGTCCGCTCGGCATTTAATTTGCCATTTCCAGAGCCTCAGGTTCCTGCGGTATCCTCTTTGGGTTCTTTTAAAGCGCCTTTAAGCAACGCAGCTTTCCGGTCCATCCTCTGTTAGAGGAATTGGTTTTTCCAGGATTGGGACGACCGGACAGAACTTTTTCTGCCGCCTAAAGCCTACGGCCACATCACCCTGAAAGCGCCCGATCTCGTCTGATCTCGGGGGCTAAGCAGGGTCGGGCCTGGTTGGTGCCTGGATGGGAGACCGCCTGGAAGGTTTTCTGTTATTTACCCTATGGTAGAGAAATTTTTCTAAGAAATGGGCGCTCCCAACTGTGGACGCAGCCATCTCATGTGTGAATAAATCATTAACTGGCCCGGGGGAAAACATACAAATGTTTAAGGTCCCGGTCGATAAACGTTTAGAGACACTTTTTCAAGCATCCTTTGCTACGGCAGGAGCAGTGGTACAGCCAGCAGTGGCTGCAATTGGAGTTTGTCAGGCGTTAAAGGACCAGACAAAACAGATGCTTAAAGACATCCCTGCCCAATAGGCAGAGGAGTTATTGGATATTCCCAGAGCTCTGTGCTTTGCGGTAGAGGCTATAAAAGACTCCATCCAGCAGGCGTCTCGTTTGTCACTATTTTTAGTGCATATGAGAAGGCTCTTATGGTTGAAGAACTGGGCGGCCGAGCCCCATGAAAAAGACTACTGGCAGGTTTTCCCTTCCATGGAAAGATCTGGATAAATACATTCAGACTGTTTCAAGTGGCAAAAGTACCCTTTTACCAGTCAAAAGAAGTTCCGGGGTCCTGCGTTTAAAAGGCAGCTCCCCCCTGTTCCGGGGCCCTCAAATTCCAGGCAGTATCAGGCCTCCTGCGCGATCAAACTTTTAACAATGGATCGCAAGGACAGGCCTCTGGGGGCAAGGGGCCATGGTATCGATCCCCGACAGAGGGGGTCCGATCATTTGTGGCCACAGGCTACAGATTAGAATTTCTAAAGTTTCCTCCACAAGGAAGGCCTCAATGCGGGCGGCATTGGATCATCTGCTTTACCAGGGCATAATGGTAGAGGTACCAGCCCAAGAACAGGGGCTAGGTTTCTATTCCAATCTGTTTGTCATACCAAAGCCCATCGGCGATGTCAGACCAATTTTGGACCTAAAAGGTTTAAATGCTTACCTAAGGGTTCGCTCTTTCCGGATGGAATCCGTTCGGTCAGCAGCCGCCACACTCCAGAAGGACGACTTTCTGGCTTCTATAGACATAAAGGATGGTTACTTTCATGTACCAATCTTTCAGCCACATCAAATATTTTTTACGCTTCGCAGTGATACAGCGTCACTTCCAATTCGTGGCGCTCCCCTTCGGGCTGGCTACGGCCCCCGGGTATTCACGAAGGTCCTAGCTCCAATTCTAGTCAGTCTAAGGATCCAAGGGGTCTCGGTCCTAGCATACCTGGACGACCTCTTAATCATAGATCACTTGCTTCCTTGGCTGGAATGCGCAGTAGCCCTCATGGTTCAGTACCTCGAGAGGTTCGGCTGGGTCCTAAACCGGGGAAAAATCAGCATTTCAACCTACAAAGCAGTTGGAATATCTCGGCATGAGATTAGACACAGAACAGAAAATGGGTGTTCCTGCCCCTGGTAAAGGTCGAGGCTATCAAAAAAAAAAAAATTGATTCAGTTGGTTCTAAGCAAAAGAGAACCAACTATTCGCCTTTGTATGCGATTAGTAGGCAAACTAATGGCCATGTTCGAGGCGATACCGCACGCTTCCACACTCGCGTCCTACAGACAGCAATTCTAGCAGCTTGGAGCAAGGGAGCAAAGGCCTTGGAGTTTCCTTTGACGCCGTCATTAAAGGTCCGGCAGAGTCTATGCTGGTGGTTAAACCCTCAGAACCTTCTGAAGGGGAGTCTTTCTGCCCAGTGGTCTGGAAGGCTGGAGAGCGGTCTTGAACGGGTTCACTCGCCAAGGAACTTGGGCAGAGGCGGAGAGGCAGCTGCCCATCAATGTCTGGGAGATCAGAGCGGCTCGGCTAGCCCTCCTGGCATAGACATCCAGATTACAGGGGTCCTCGGTGAGAATTCATTCAGACAATGCCACAGCGGTGGCATATATGTGAACCACCAAGGGGGAACCAAGAGTCAAGCCACTCAGAGAGAGATGAGCTTGGTTTTTCGGTGGGCAGAGGTTTATGTACCCTGCATATCGGCGACATTCATTCCCGGGGTGGACAACCTGCAGGCGTACTTCCTAAGTCGCCAAACCCTGTCGCCGGGGGAGTGGTCTCTGCATCCACAGGTCTTTCAGACAATCTGCCAGAAGTGGGGAGTGCCAGACGTGGATGTCATGGCATCAGGATTCAACAAGAAGCTAGACAGTTCATGTCTCGAACGAGGGACCCTATGGCCTGCGGAACCGATGTGTTGGTTTGCCCTTGGCATCAATCATAACTTCTATATGCATTTCCCCCGCTGCAGTTACTACCCCGCCTGTTGCGCAGGATCATAGCACAGGCCGGTTATCCTGGTAGCCCCAGCTTGGTACCGGAGGGCATGGTACTCACTAGTCGTGAAATTGGCAGCAGGAGGCCCTTGGACTCTTCCTCTATGGCCAGACCTACTCTCACAAGGCCCGATCCTCCACCCTGCATTACGGCGTCTAAATTTGACGGCCTGGCAGCTGAATCCCTGATTCTCAGGGGTAGAGGTCTGTCTAGGCAGGTAATCCCTACCCTCATTAAGGCTAGAAAGCCGGCCTCCAGGGTAATTTTGTTACAGGGTTTGGAGGGCCTACGTAGGCTGGTGTGAGGCTAAGAGATGGGTTTCCCGCAAGTATACCATTGATAGAGTATTAAGTTTTCTCCAGCTAGGAGTGGATAAAGGCCTGGCATTAAGCACGATCTAGGGACAGATTTCAGCCTTATCAGTGTGGTTTCAGAGGCCGCTGGCCGCCCACTCGCTGGTTAAGATCTTCATACAGGGAGTCTTACGTGTTAATCCTCCGGTCAAATCACCACTTTGTCCATGGGACTTAAATCTTGTTCTGTCAACTCTACAGAAACAACCCCTTGTGCCGTTGGCTGAGGTACCTTTGGTTTTACTGACTAGAAAGTCGGTATTTCTGATCGCCATAGTTTCGGCCAGGAGAGTATCGGAATTGGCAGCCTTATCTTGTAAGGAACCATATCTCATTTTACATAAGGATAGGGCGGGTTTCCGTCCTCATCCTTCCTTTCTACCAAAGGTTATATCCAGTTTCCACCTAAACCAGGATGTGGTACTTCCATCCTTCTTTCCAAAACCCACCTCTAGAAAGGAGGGGTTGCTGCATACGTTGGATATTGTCAGGGCCATAAAGGCCTATCTTAAAGCTACAGAGAAGGTTCGGAAAACAGATGTGGTGTTCGTTTTACCGGGGGGGCCCAAGATGGGTCAGGCAGCTGCTAGATCCACCATCGCAAGATGGATTAAACAATTAATCATTCAGGCCTGCGGTTTGAAGAGGTTGCCTCCTCCTTTGTCGGTAAAGGCCCATTCTACCAGGGCCATGGGCACCTCCTGGGCAGCACATCATCAGATCTCTATGGCTCAAATATGCAAGGCAGCAACGTGGTCGTCAGTCCACACGTTTACAAAATTTTTATCAATTGGACGTAAGAAGGAATGCGGATACAGCCTTTGGGCAGGCAGTACTGCAGGCCGCGATTCAAGCTCCTCAGGATCTGAGGGGGCTCCCTTGATTTAGATTTCAGATTTACATTCTTGACTAAGTTGGATTTATTATTATTTGAGTATACCTCTAAATTAAATCCTTTTTTGGAAGATGTCTCCCTCCCCTCATTAAAGCACTGCTTTCGGACATCCCGTATAGTAATGAATATGCTGCTCTGTGTCCCGTGATGTACGAGAAAGAAAGAGATTTTTAATACAGCTTACCTGTAAAATCTTTTTCTTGGAGTACATCACGGGACACAGAGCTCCCACCCCTCTTTTGGGGAACATTTTTGGGAGGCATACTGCTTGCTACAAAACTGAGGTACTTCCTCAAAGGGAGGGGGTTATATAGGGAGGGGACTTCCTGTTTGAGATTGCCAGTGTCCATCACCTGAAGGTACTCCATATAACCCGTATAGTAATGAATATGCTGCTCTGTGTCCCGTGATGTACTCCAAGAAAAAGATTTTACAGGTAAGCTGTATTAAAAATCTCTTTTTTGTTCATTGTGTTGTTTTTCTAAATCTGTAGAAGACTGCCACCCTGGATCTGTTATGGATGAGCATATCAATGCACTGATTACTGTACCCTCACCCTCTCCATACTGCTATTTGCAGGACAAGCTTAACATAACAATAATATGCACCCCCCCTAGAGATTGCTAGAGACAAGTTGGAGATTTCTAGCATAGTACCTTTAAAGCACAAGTTTGAAATGCTTATCTATTGTTCACTAATTTGATCATTATGTTTTGTTGTTTTCCTAAGTCTGGAGAAGACAGCGACCCTGAAAATGAAGGGGAAGAAGGACAGCAGAAGTTTATTGCTCATGTACCAGTACCATCTCAGAAAGAGGTAAGCTGTATTTTTATGTACTGAGTTTATCATACAAGGTCATTTCACCCAAATCAGTAGATCTGTTATGGATGAGCACAATACACTGATTACTAATGCATCTTTATTGTATCCAGTAATGAGATTCCTGATCTGTTCTATACATACAGTATGGAGCCTGTAGAAGGAGACGTGATAGTACTTTTAAAAGCGGAGCTCCACCCAAAAGAGAAATTTACGCTTTAAGAACGCCTCCCTCTGCCACATTCAGTATGTAATTTTTTTGGGGGCGCAAAGCAGTTGCCTCGTTTTGACAGGTAACCGCTCCCACTTTCACTCGGATGGCATAGTTCTCTCCGTCTCTTTGGGGAATACGTCACAGGTCCCAGAACACTGTCAGACCATTCAGCATGCACAGCACACACCCGACTGTGAAGCTGAAATTTGTCACAGCTGGGTGCCCACAGTTGTAATGGCAGGGAGAGGAGAGGGAGAGAAGAGACAGTTCGAGTGACCACATCGCTGTATCCTGTGTGTTTTTATTAAAAGTCCGCAGCTTCACTTTCTGTAGCGGCTGATGTATTCTCAGCACAAAATTGACTGAAGTCCCTCTTTCACATGAATGAAGTATCCAACAGAGATGGTACATTTTCATTGTAATTGCTAGATGGGTGATGTGAATCTACATGTACTCAGGGAAATAAGTAGGCTGCGTATCCTGACCATCATCTGAAACTATTTGCCAGGGAATCCTGGTGATCCTTTTAGATCAATTACTCAAAGAACATTTAAAGGTAAAGGAAACATGGCAGGTCCTCTCGCTGTATACACATTCTAGCTTTCACAGTATGTATCCTAATTTTATGGGATTTTTAAGGCAATTCAAACATTTATTTATGGTAAAAATTAGGGATGCATGATGCCACTTTTTTTTTAACACTGAGTACCGATACCTATTGCCTAGGAAATGTAGGTGCCGGGGTGGTTTGGGAGCTGGGGGGGTTGTTGGGGAGTTGGGCGAGGTTGGGGTGAGGGCAGGGTGAAATGGGGATTGTGGAGTGGGAGAGTTGGAATGGAAATAATGTGATCGCTGGGGGAAGATGGTTGGGATGGGAGGGTCATGGGGGAGACATGGTTGACAGCTGGGGGAGGGAATGAGGGTGCAACACAGGGAGGGCACACGACTGGGAGTTAGAAGGGAAGGGTTGAGGCACATTACATGCAGGGTTCAGGGTTCACGTAACATTACATGCAGGGTTCAGTTCTCCTCCACCACTGTATTCTGCAGACCTGCCAGTTCTGGTGTTTAACGGCAAATGCCAATCGAGCTCCACAGTGCCCAGGAGTGAACATGGGTCCCGCTAGAGGACGTCGTCCATCCCTATGAAGTCTTTTTCTGATTCTTTGGTCAGAAATTCACACCAGTGGCCTGCTGGAGGTCATTTTGTAGGGCTCTGGCAGTGCTCATTCTGTTTCTTCTTGCGCAAAGGAGCAGATACCGGTCCTGCTGATGGGTTAAAGACCTTCTATGGCTCTGTTCAGCTCTCCTAGAGTAACTGGCTGTCTCCTGGAATCTCCTCCATGCTCTGGGAGATGCAGCAAACCTTCTGGCAATGGACATGTATTGATGGGCCATCCTGGAGGAGTTGGACTGCCTGTGCAACCTCCTATAGGGTCCAGACCACACAATGAAAATAGGAGAAGCGGTTTAACCTTAAGCTACGTAGGGGGTTTTTCACTGTCGGGATGGCAAGGATGTGGAACTCTTGGAGTATCTTGGTGTATCTTGGTGAACACAATATACAGGGATATGCGAAATGATTATCGACATGAACACAAATACCCACGTAGGTTTTTAACTGAATATATTAGTGTCTTTTTTCAACTGTACCTATTGTGCAACTATGATTTAGTCATATGGAGATTAACAGCAGAGCAGTGTTCATTTTTAAATGTTGCAAGTAAGGTTATACCAATACTTGTAGTACCTCCATATTGTAAGCTCTAATGAGCAGTGCCCTCTAATTCCTCTTGTACCAAATTGTAATGTCTGTAATCGGTGCCCATACCGAGCATTTGCATGGGGACGATCTGTGCGGCGGTGGGGGGGGGGGGGGGTTAAAATCACTGATCTCCCTGTGTGGTTTTCAATAAAGCATCTGACAACCGCTTCTCCTCCAATTTCCCCCCCGGCTTTATTGAGAATCACACAGGGAGATTGGTGATTGTAACTCCCCCCACCACCACACCGATCGTCTTTGACTTTTTCCTGTATCCTCGTCCAGTCCCCCCTCTGTGTCCTCTTCTGTGTGTGTTCTCCTCATGCGCCAGTCCTGTCCCCCTCCGTGCTCTGCTCCAGTTCCACCTATGTCCTCCCCCGTGCGACCTGTCCGGCCCCCTCTGTGTTCGTCTGCTCTCTCCTGTCCCAGATCTGTCAGGTTGGATAGATAGATAGATAGATTGAGATATAGATAGATAGATTGAGATATAGATAGATAGATTGAGATATAGATAGATAGATAGATTGAGATATAGATAGATTGAGATATAGATAGATTGAGATATAGATAGATTGAGATATAGATAGATAGATTGAGATATAGATAGATTGAGATATAGATAGATTGAGATATAGATAGATTGAGATATAGATAGATTGAGATATAGATAGATTGAGATATAGATAGATTGAGATATAGATAGATTGAGATATAGATAGATTGAGATATAGATAGAGATATAGATAGATTGATTGAGATATAGATAGATTGATTGAGATATAGATAGATTGATTGAGATATAGATAGATTGATTGAGATATAGATAGATTGATTGAGATATAGATAGATTGATTGAGATATAGATAGATTGATTGAGATATAGATAGATTGATTGAGATATAGATAGATTGATTGAGATATAGATAGATTGATTGAGATATAGATAGATTGATTGAGATATAGATTGATTGAGATATAGATTGATTGAGATATAGATAGATTGAGATATAGATAGATTGAGATATAGATAGATTGAGATATAGATAGATTGAGATATAGATAGATTGAGATATAGATAGATTGAGATATAGATAGATTGAGATATAGATAGATTGAGATATAGATAGATTGAGATATAGATGGATTGAGATATAGATGGATTGAGATATAGATAGATTGAGATATAGATAGATTGAGATATAGATAGATTGAGATATAGATGGATTGAGATATAGATGGATTGAGATATAGATGGATTGAGATATAGATGGATTGAGATATAGATGGATTGAGATATAGATGGATTGAGATATAGATGGATTGAGATATAGATGGATTGAGATATAGATGGATTGAGATATAGATGGATTGAGATATAGATGGATTGAGATATAGATGGATTGAGATATAGATGGATTGAGATATAGATGGATTGAGATATAGATGGATTGAGATATAGATGGATTGAGATATAGATGGATTGAGATATAGATGGATTGAGATATAGATGGATTGAGAGATAGATGGATTGAGAGATAGATGGATTGAGAGATAGATAGATTGAGAGATAGATAGATTGAGAGATAGATAGATAGATTGAGAGATAGATAGATAGATTGAGAGATAGATAGATTGAGAGAGAGATAGATAGATTGAGAGATAGATAGATAGATTGAGAGAGAGATAGATAGATTGAGAGAGAGATAGATAGATTGAGAGAGAGAGATAGATTGAGAGATAGATAGATAGATTGAGAGAGATAGATAGATTGAGAGAGAGATAGATAGATTGAGAGAGAGATAGATAGATTGAGAGAGAGATAGATAGATTGAGAGAGAGATAGATAGATTGAGAGAGAGATAGATAGATTGAGAGAGAGATAGATAGATTGAGAGATAGATTGAGAGAGAGATAGATAGATTGAGAGAGAGATAGATTGAGAGAGAGATAGATTGAGAGAGAGATAGATTGAGAGAGAGATAGATAGATTGAGAGAGAGAGATAGATTGAGAGAGAGAGATAGATTGAGAGAGAGAGATAGATTGAGAGAGAGAGATAGATTGAGAGAGAGAGATAGATTGAGAGAGAGATAGATTGAGAGAGAGAGAGAGATTGAGAGAGAGAGATAGATTGAGAGAGAGAGATAGATTGAGAGAGAGATAGATTGAGAGAGAGAGATAGATTGAGAGAGAGAGAGAGATTGAGAGAGAGAGAGATTGAGAGAGAGAGAGAGATTGAGAGAGAGAGAGATTGAGAGAGAGAGAGATTGAGAGAGAGAGAGATTGAGAGAGAGAGAGAGAGAGATTGAGAGATAGATAGATTGAGAGATAGATAGATTGAGAGATAGATTGAGAGATAGATTGAGAGATAGATTGAGAGATAGATTGAGAGATAGATTGAGAGATAGATTGAGAGATAGATTGAGAGATAGATTGAGAGATAGATTGAGAGATAGATTGAGAGATAGATTGAGAGATAGATACTCGAGTATAAGCCAGGGCACCTAGTTTTACCACAAAAAAATTGGAAAACGTATTGACCCGAGTATAAGCCTAGGGTGTCCATCTGTATGCCTCACTGTCCCCATGACTAGACTGACGCTTAACATGGGAGTCTATGGAAGAAGTCCCCGGCTTTGAAAATTTGGTGCTCCCCAGCCATAGGTCCAATAGACCAGTGGTCATCAACCTTGTCCTCAGGGCCCACTAACAGGCCAGGTTTGCAAGATAACTGAAATACATCACAGGTGATATCATTTGCTGCTTTAGTGATTTCAGTATTCCAGTCTGCATCTCCCCGAGGTAATACATAAAACCTGGCCTGTTAGTGGGCCCTGCAGGAATGGTTGATTACCACTGCAATAGATAACAATTGTCGAGGAGAAATGGGGCTACATGTGTGCCAAGTTCCGGGTCCAGGGGACCTACGACTGGCCAGTACCTGGTCCCCAAAGTCACCAGAGAAATTACAGTTTAACGTGGAAGTCTATGGAGGGGGTGCATGGCTTTGAAAAATCGCTGCTCCCCAGACATAAGTCCTTCAGGCAACAAACTTTTGCACACTTGTAGAGGAAGAGTGGGGCTACATGTGTGCCGAAAGTCTGGGAGATCAGGTGGAAAAAAAAATGTATTGCAAAAAAATTAAATGACTGACACAGTCCATGCATTATCAGTGCTGCATATTAGTGCCACTGTCACAGGACATTAAAAAAAAGTATTGGATATTGATATCGGCGAGAAAAAAGGTATCGGTACTTGGTCTTAAAGTGGTATCGGTGCAACCCTAATTGCAAGTGCTTGCTATCACTTACAGTGAACTTCTACCATGTTGGAAAACCTGTGCACAACTGATTGCTAATCATTCCCTTTTTTATGGAGAAAGGGGTTAAAAGCATTTATTATATGTACAGATGACTGCGTCCCGGGCCACAGGTAACCGCTGGATGTGCGTGCATATGTGTGATCAGTGGCGGACAGCTGTCCACAACCTCCTGTGATTCCTGCTACAAGAATCCACTGTTCAGATCTCATAGGGCATGTGAATAAAGTTTAAATCCTAAAATGTAAAATCATATATTCATCCTCATGTTGTAATTCAACTATTTCTAGTCTCATCCTAATCTGATTGAAGAAGATCTGCACACATTTACTACCTAGAATTCTGACACATATTCACTATGCTCTATGAGTAGGCACTGCTGTGTCACAGAATTCAGAGCCTGCCTTCTGATCTACAAAGGCTCTAAGAGGAGAAGTTTTGGGAGGTTTGAAGAATCCTGTAACATGTATTTACTATGTACTGTGAATATTCATGGCTTGTGTCACACATACACAGAGCCTGCTGCCTGAAATACAGGGGGGCAGAGAGGAGTTTTGGGAGGCAGAGTCGGTACAGGAATCCTTGATGACATGGCAGCAAGGTACCCTGGGATATGTAGTCCTTAGAAATTAGTAACCCAAAGGAATGAACAGAGGAGAAGCTACAAAGCATGCAGTGATTTCAGGAAGTTGTGGAAAGAAATGACCAGCAGACAGGCAGCACTTGGCAACATGAAAGGAAAAAGCATATATTGGAATATCAAAAATAACTTTTGTTATTACAATGCTATTCTTATAAAATGAATGTGTATGCTGTGTCTATAAATCTTTAAGTGGTATTTCCAAATGTTGTTTTTAGTTGTGGTTTATTTTAATTCTTGTAACCGTAGCGAATGGAGATTTTTATCGAGTCTTTCACATTGATCCCCCTTGTTTGTTTTTTACAGATTGAGGAAGCTTTGATCCGACGAAAGAAAATGGAACTCCTGCAAAAGTATGCCAGCGAAGCCCTAATGGCGCAGAGTGAAGACGCCAAGCGACTTTTAGGCATATGATATTGTAAATACTTAACCCTTCAGATCCTTGTATATTTCCCATGGTTTGTTACTTTTTGTACAGAAACTCGAGAGAGAAAAAAAATATAGACTGATTTTTGTACTATCTGGTATGATGGTCTGTTTTCTTTTACATTTAGTAGGACCTGGGTATTGCAACAAGGTTCTTTTTGGCTCGCCTTTTACACTTTGACATATCATGGTAACATAGTACATATGGAGAAAATGATTTAATACTTTTTTTGGAGAGCAGTCTTAGGCCATCAACACAGTTCATGTCCTTTTTTATTTTATTATTGTGGAGTTATGTTTACTGTGATCTAAAAGCCAGGAGTCGTTTAACTACTTTAACCACTTTCTTACTGGGCACTTGAACCCCCTTCCTGCCCAGACCAATTTTCAGCGCTAACGCACTTTGACAATTGCATACAACACTGTACCCAAATTATATTTTTATCACTTTTTTTCCCCACATATAGACCTTTTTTTTAGGTGGTATTTGATCACCTCTGCGTCTTTTATTTTTTGCGCTATAAACAAAAAAAAGACAGAAAATTTTGAAAAAAAAAAACAATATTATTTTACTTTTTGCTATAATAAATACCACTTTTTTTTTCTCAATTTAGGACGATACATATTCTACTACATATTTTTGGTAAAAAAAAAAATGGGGATAGATTTTTTTTTTTTGTTTGTTTTTTTTTACTAGTAATGGCGGCGATCTGCGATATTGCGGCCGACATATCAGACACTATTTTGGGACCATTCACATTTATACAGCGAACGGTGCTATATGCACTAATTACTGTATAAATGTGACTGTCAGGGAAGGTGGGTGATCAAGGAGTTAAATGTGTTCCCTGGGAGTGATTCTTACTGTGGGGGGAGGGGACTGAGTGGGGGAGGTGACTGATCTGTGTCCCTATGTACAAGGGACACTGCATCAGTCTCCCCTCTCCCTGACAGGACGTGGAGCTCTGTGTTTGCACACAGAGCTCCACATCCTGCCTCTGTATCTGCTGATCGCGGGCACCAGGCACGCGCGTCGGCATCACTTGACACGGCGGGCACAGTTTTGGTGGCGCACGATGGGAGTGTAAACAGGAACACGTCCAGGGACGTCCACCCGGCAGTTGAGAGCCGTGCTGTAGACGTCTTTCGTCTATAGCGCGGTTCTCAAGTGGTCAAGACCAGGTCTTCTGACACTTTTGGTTTACAAGTTAAAATCTGTATTTTTTGCTAGAAAATTATTTAGAACCCCCCAAACATAATAAAAACAAAATATATATATTATAAAAATGCTAGTTATTAAAAAATGTATGGTATTTGCGCAGCGATTTTTAACCACTTCAGCCCCAGAAGAATTTACCCCCTTTCTCACCAGAGCAATTTGGCACTGCGTCGCTTTAACGGACAATTGCGCGGTCGTGCGACGTGGCTTCCAAACAAAATTGACGTCCTTTTTTCCCCCCCGCAAATAGAGCTTTCTTTTGGTGGTATTTAATCACCTCTGCGGCTTTTAATTTTTTTTTCCAAAAAAATAGAGTGACAATTTTTTGAAAAAAAAATCAATTTTTTTCTTTTTTTGCTATAATAAATATCCCCAACAAATGTTTTCCTCAGTTTAGGCCGATATGTATTCTTCTACCGTTTTTACATATGCTTGCACGTCCTAACTATCCGTTCACTTCTGTGCGTGAGTACAGAGGGATGGGGGTACTTAAAGAGGAAATGGACCTTCCAGTATTCATTTTACCTATAGGTATGCCTAGAATAAGGCTTAGCTATAGGTACTGTAAATATCTCCTAAATGTCGCAGTTTAGGAGATATTTGCCGTAGACTGCGCCAATGATGTCATCAGCACATGCGCTCTAAAGGGACGGCCGCCAATTCGTTGCGCCAGAGGGGTGGGGTCACCTGTACATGTCTCTGGGTAACTCCGTTGCATCAGGGGGCGAGGTAACCTGTGCATGTGATGGGTGGCCCCGCCTTCAGCTATTTAACAGCTGTCATGGTGGGAGAGCGTCATTCGGCGGGTACCTCCCATGGAGGCAGGATCGTGTCGGCGGTTTTTAAAAAAATAAATAAAAATTAATTCCTCCGTATCCTCCGCTCAAGAATGGATTACATTGCTGGAATTTTTTTTTGTTTTTAATAAGACTTGTCCCAAGCTGTCTCCTGTGGTTTTTAAAGTTTTTTGACACTTTTTTTTGTAAATTGGTAGGGGTAAAATGTAGGGGGCTTCCAGATTCCGATAAGCCCCCCGTCCGCAGACCCTTACAACCACTGGGCAAGGGTTGTGGGGATGAGGCCCTTGTATGGAATTGGTACTTTTTTTTACTTAAGGTGTTCGTGTACCACCCCCAGGGCACTTGTAATCAACTTCAACTCTATAGGTTACTGCTTATCATTAATCAGTGAGCAGTAATGTCTATCAACCAGTCAGTGGTAATGATATGCTGTAATCTCTGACAACCAATCACAGCTGATCTGCTGCAGTAAACTGAATTTGCGTCTTCCTGGTATTTGTTGTATGTCTAAGAGTGGGTGGGGACCCAAGAAAATGTTTGCCCAGGGTTCAATCAAAATTAAAAAGAAGGCCCTGGCTATTTGTGTGAATACAGATTAATTCAGTGAAAGGGTTAAATGCCTTTTCACATTTGTAAATTTTCATGAAGTAAAAAGGAAAAAAAAAAAACGTACTGCATGGAAAGGCATATCCACTAGAAATCCTATTTATTTTCCCTATATGTCTTGTTTATTTCACTCATCTCTACATGTCGTCCATCTCCACCCGCAAAGATCAGTGTCCCCCAATTCCCACCCGCAGAAATACCTGCATCACCCACTCTCACAATCTGTGTGTTACCCACAGAACTCATTACATACTGCTCACTGACTGACACTACATATCCTGGTCCATATTGACATGATAGCATCACGCAGTTGCTGCACATCCATGATGCCCCGTTCCACCACATTCCAAAAGTGCTCTATTAGATTAAGATCTGGTGACTGTGGAGGCCATTGGAGTACAGTGACCTCATTATCATGTTCAAGAAACCAGTGGTGAGATGATTTGAGCTTTGTGACATGGTGCATTATCTTGCTGGAAGGAGCCATCAGAAGATAGGTACACTGTAGTCATAAAGGGATGGTCAACAATACTGAGTTAAGTTATGAGGTTTAAACAGAGTTCAATTGGTACTAAGGGGCCCAAAGTGTGCCAAGAAACTAACCCTCCCGCCATCAGCCTGAACCGTTAATACAAGGCAGGATGGATTCATGCTTTCATGTTTACACCAAATTCCAACCCTACCATCTAAAATCGAGACTTATCAGACCAGGCAACATTTTTCCATCTTCTGTTCTCAAATTTTGGTGAGCCTGTGTGAATTGTAGCCTCAGTTTCCTGTTCCTAGCACACATGAGTGGCACTCAGTGTGGTATTCTGCTGTGGTAGCCCATCTGCTTCAAAGTTCAGAGATGATATTCTGCATACCTTGGCAGTAACGAGTGGTTGAGTTACTGTGGCCTTTCTATCATCTCTAACCATCTGCGCATTCTTCCCCTGACATCAACAAGGCATTTTTCTCCACACAACTGCTGCTCATTGGATATTTTCTCTTTTTAGGACCAAAGTCCAGCGATGGTTGTGCATGAAAATCCCAGTAGATGAGCAGTTTTTTAAATAATCAGAGCAGCCCGTCTGGCACCAACAACTATGCCACATCCAAAATTGCCTAAATCTCCTTTCTTCTCCATTCTGATGCTCGGTTTGAACTTCTACATTTTTTACCACGTCTAGATGCCTAATTGCAGTTGCTGCCATGTGATTGGCTGATTAGTAATTTGCATTGCCAAGCAATTGAACAGGTGTACCTAATAAAGTGGATTGTGAGTTTTTCTACAGCCACAAGGCAACTCTGCATCACAACCTACTGAGCACAGATCTCTGCCTCACATACTACATGCCAGGGCTTGTTCACCCCGGGTGTGGTGCAGGACTAGTAAAAATTTTCCCCATACCACACAAAAAGGTGCTGCCCTTCGCAACATGTGGCAAATATGTTCACACCTACTAAAAGGGTACCTCTGTACCATGGGTTGTGGTGCGCCATGATTTTAAGATTTTTTTATTTTTTAGTTTCACACACATAGGGCAACCCATTGAAAAATGCAATGGGCAGGAACACACAATACAAAGTGTGTGTGTGTGCTCAGATACACCTCCTGTTGTTGTGCCCCAAGATTGTGCAGAATTCTAAAGGGTGCTCTGGCTAAAAAAAAAAAAAGTTGAGAAATGCTATACATTTATATATTTTTTTCAAAGTAATATTTACTACAACAAGCATCCTGTATAAAAAAGAAAAGATGTATTATACTAATACATATTAATTTTTTACATACACGGTTTTCTAAAAAAAAAAATACAAATTTCAAAGGATTTTTAACTACAAGCCTCCTGTATAAAGAGATAGTATACATTTACATAGTTATTGTTTTTCCCCTCCCTCAAATCAACCACTACAAGCATCCGGTATAAATTCCCTGATTCCGGCACTGTTGCTGGTCAGGAATAGCAGCCCGGCAAATTGGACAAGTTTTGCTTTCTTGAAGCCATCGTTGAATGTAGCCGCCGTGAAATTGATAAAAGAATAAAAGAAAAGAGCGCCTCTGAGTAATCTGTATTTTTAATGCATGAACAATAAATATCCAGCACATAGCATGTATGGTCTTTGAGTTCATATGTTTAAAAAGTCCATTTAAGGATCAGTCCAAACAAAGCGCCACTATAGTCACTGTTGGTAGCTATATAAAGCCATGTTGGTGGTGACAGGAAATTGATGAGTGCAGGTCAGAATTGTAGTGTCTTCTCCATTTCATATCCTGCAAGACAAATAGGACACACTATCCTCTCTTTGCCATGCTGCTCCATGGCCGATGGTGGTGCTCAGCAGCCTTGTTGAGGTCTCTGGGCGAATGGCTCCTGTTGATGGCTGCGTCCTTCTGTCTCTGCCAACGTTTCGCTCTGGACCTCATCCGATGGGCGAATAGAGACTTTTGGCCTTCCTCATACTAGCACCTTTGGCGGGATCTGCGACGTGAAGGTCATGGCATCCTGATGGTGTTTAATGCCGGTGTACCTAAAAATAGGAAAATAATAAAAGATATAATATTAATATAAAACATGATAGTATTAGAAATAAATATTAATGAAAATAAGAATCGCAGTGAAGAGCGAGAAAAGGAGAAAAGCTCAGACGATGCGACTCGGTCAGCTCCCAGTGCAGAAGTGACTTTAGACACAGCCTTGGTCTGCAGCCAATCGCAGCTTGTGACATCACACCTCCTGTCACTTTTCAGGCATACATACTTTGATTGACAATATGTCTGCCATGCAACACTGTACCCACATAAACGTAATATTTATATATATATATATATATATATATATATATAAGCTACGGAGTTATCCACAGCTGCAATACTGCTCATCGCCATAGATGCCTGCCTTAATGAACAGCTCAATACAGTTTATACACAGCAGTTTGTTTCTGTGGCCACCTTGTCTAGTTTAAAGTATAGGAGGCCAAGCCCAGAGGTGAGCGAAATCTGCCTGTTCGAGGTGCCAGAAAAACGTTCGGTGGGGATGATGATCACCAGGTAGAGCCTAGTCGAGCAGGTAAAGAGGACAGAGGGATGGAAAGCTAGGGGTAGAGATGAGAAGGCCGTGGTAAGGTGTGGTGGATGTTGTAGACTTTAGTGGTGAGTAGAATGCAGGGGGTGGAAGAGACTCAGGCTGCTGTATGGTGTAGGCCATATTGTGCTGGATGGCTGAGGAGGGAGCCAACGGTGGTGAATGGCCAGCTGTAGAGGTGATAATGTTCAGAAAAAGTGGGAGGGGGGGGGGTGGTTGCAGAGATAGCTGAAGCTGGACCTTTTTGCATATTCCCAGGATTGCCAAATTTTCATCACAGCGATTCCACTCTCGACCCAAAATTGCCAAATTTGAGCGGGGCCTAATAGTGAATGGCAACCTTTAAATTCCTGGTGCCCAACGCTCGCCTCCATGTGACTCACGGGCGGTTGGACATCATGGAAAGATCAGTGGCAGGAGGGTGCTGGGCATTGGATGGCACTCTTCACTGATGAGACAGACTAGACTATGGTTTCAGTTCTCGCTGACCACAGAACATTGAATGTCCAGCCAGGGGAGCGACATAGGAACCTTTGATCAGGTAAGGGGAGGGGGTAAAGTTTCACTACCATGGACAGTAATAGGGGTTTGTGTTGCCAAGGACTAGAATGATGGGGTGGTTGCCTAAAGCGGTAGTAAACCTGCATTTCTTTCTCGTACATCACGGGACACAGAGCGGCATATTCATTACTATGTGGGTTATATGGAGTACCTTCAGGTGTGGACACTGGCAATCTCAAACAGGAAGTCCCCTCCCTATATAACCCCCTCCCCTAGAGGGAGTCCCTCAGTTTTTTCGCCAGTGTCTTAGGTGTTGGTCACGGAATAGCTTTGCTCCACATCCTTGGGATTAAGGGCGGGCTAACCGGATCTGTCCAAAGAGCCTCAGTGCCAAAGTGGACAGTACCCGGGCCCCAAGCCGTGGGGTTTTGCCTATAATGCTCCTCTTTGGAGGCCTGCGGCGTCATACAGGAGGTCCAGCGCCTTCATTTGTGCTGTTATAGACAGCAGGCATTGTCAGTGCTCAGTCTGAGGCTGATTTTCAGAAGGAGAAACCTGGACTAGTAAGGATCAGAGAGTCGGCAGAACAGTGACTCCCGGTAGCGGAAGAGGGGTAGTATAGACATTGTCAGTGCTCAGTCTGAGGCTGATTTTCAGTTCCAATAGTACCTGGACTTTTTCCAATGCCTTTTTTGTTAAGCCAAAAATTTCCCCTTTTTGCAGCAGGTTGGAGGCTGGCAAACTAAGTTTGGGGTCACTGTATGTTGTAAAAAGAAAATATATAATATATATTTAAAAAAAGAAAAAAAAAAAACATACGGGATCCCATCAGTTTTTGGGCATTAGTGATCTATTGTCCCCTAAACTCTGGTTTTGTACTCCTGGCCACTACAGTCTGTTGTGTGGGCGGAGTCCCTCGATTTTGTATTATGGCTTCCATAGGTTCGGGGTCAAAGGGTACAAAAAAGACCAAAAAACAAAAGGGTTCCCTTTCTGATTCTGATGATATGCCGATACTTTCCCCGCAACTTATTAACATAAAAGGCGCCTTGGATGAGCCATTAGGGGGATCTGGTGCGGAGGCTGGCCCAGATCAGCCCAGCCCTGTGTTTATCACAGAGGAGATGCTAGCCGTATCCCTAGGGGGGCTAGAAGAGAGAATAGCAGCATTGATCGCTAGAGCTATTCCTGGTAAGAAACGGGGTAGATCCCCATCACCAAGAGGTGTATCCTCAGATGCTGAGATTCTCTCGCCGGAGGAATTGGAATCACAGGAGGATCAACTAGACCTGAACCAAGAGGGTTCAGGGATTGAGGGGTCTGCCTCGGAGGAACCATTTTCAGACTCCCAGACAGAAAGACTGTGGGTACAGTCTTTGACGGACATGGTCCGCTCGGCATTTAGTTTACCATTGCCAGAGCCTCAGGTTCCTCCGGTATCCTCTCTGGGCTCTTTGAAAGCTCCGTTAAGCAACGCAGTTTTTCCGGTCCATCCTCTTTTAGAGGAATTGATCTTTGGGGATTGGGTACGGCCGGACAGGATTTTTCTGCCACCGAAAAGATTTGCGGTCATTTACCCCATGGAGGAAAAATTCTCCAAGAGGTGGAGGCTCCCAGTAGTGGATGCAGCCATCTCATGTGTGAATAAATCACTAACTTGCCCGGTGGAAAACATACATATGTTTAAAGATCCGGTTGATAAAAGATTAGAGACACTTTTAAAAGCATCCTTTGCTACGGCAGGAGCAGTGGTGCAGCCAGCGGTGGCTGCGATTGGTGTTTGTCAGGCGTTAAAAGACCAGACAAAGGAAATGTTAAAGGACATGCCTACCCATCAAGCAGAAGAGTTTTCTGACATTCCCAGAGCTCTGTGTTTTGCTGTAGATGCTTTAAAAGATTCCATCCAGCAGGCCTCTCGTTTATCACTATTTTTGGTGCACATGAGAAGGCTCTTATGGTTGAAGAACTGGGCGGCGGAGCCCCCATGCAAAAAAGCTTCTGGCAGGGTTTCCCTTCCATGGAGGACGACTCTTCGGAGAGGATCTGGATAAATATATTCAGACTATTTCAAATGGCAAGAGTACCCTTTTACCGGTCAAAAAGACATTCCGGGCTCCTACATTTAAAAGGCAGCTCTTTCCTGTCTCGGGGCCCCCAAATTCCAGGCAGTATCGACGGCCGCCTGCACGATCCAACGTTAACAGTAGATCGCAGGGACAGGCCCCTGGGGGTAAGAGGCCGTGGTATCGCAAGCCGTCAAAAACAGCCCCTAAGTCTGCCTTATGAAGGGGCGCCCCCACTCTCGCGGGTGGGGGGAAGGCTTCGTTTCTTCTCAGAAGTTTGGGAAGCCAAGATCCCCGACAAATGGGTCCGGGCATCGGTAACCACAGGTTACAGACTGGAGTTTCTAAAGTATCCTCCGCCTCATTTTCAAGAATCAAGCAAGGAAGGCAATGCTGGCAGCTTTGGATCACCTGCTTTGCCAGGACGTAATTATAGAAGTGCCAGCCCAAGAGCAAGGGCTAGGTTTCTATTCCAATCTCTTTGTCATACCAAAGCCCAACGGCGATGTCAGGCCAATCTTGGACCTAAAGAGGTTAAACGGTTACCTAAGGGTTCGTTCCTTCCGGATGGAATCCATCCGGTCAGCAGCCGCCGCGCTTCAGAAGGACAATTTTCTGGCCTCCATAGACATAAAGGATGCTTACCTTCATGTACCAATCTTTCAGTTGCATCAAAGATTTTTACGCTTCGTGGTGGGGCAGCGACACTTCCAATTCAGGGCGCTCCCCTTCGGGCTGGCCACGGCCCCCCGGGTATTCACGAAGATCCTAGCCCCAGTTCTGGCCAATTTAAGGATCCAGGGGGTCACAGTCCTAGCATACTTGGACGACCTTTTAATCATAGATCACTCACGGCCGGGTCTGCAAAAGGCAGTAAACCTCACGGTTCGGTACCTCGAAGAATTCGGCTGGGTCCTAAACCGGGGAAAGTCAGCGTTCCAGCCTACAAAGCAGTTGGAATACCTCGGCATGAGGTTAGACACAGAACAGCAAAAGGTGTTCCTGCCCCTGGTAAAGATCAAAGCTATCAAGGGGTTGGTTCAGTTGGTTCTAAACAAGAAAAAACCAACTATTCGTCTGTGTATGCGAGTACTAGGCAAGCTAGTAGCCACGTTCGAGGCAGTACCATACGCTCAGATCCACACTCGCGTCCTACAGGCAGCCATTCTAGCAGCCTGGGGCAAGAGGGCACATGCCTTAGAGTCCCCTTTGACGCTATCTTCAAGGGTCCGACAAAGCCTGGCCTGGTGGTTGAACCCTCAGAACCTTCTAAAGGGAAAATCCTTCAGCCCTATTGTCTGGAAGGTAGTTACCACAGACGCCAGCCTGGCAGGCTGGGGGGCGGTCTTCGAGGGGTTCTCTCGCCAGGGAACTTGGGTGAAAGCGGAGAGGCAGCTCCCCATCAATATCTTGGAGATCAGAGCTGCTCGCCTAGCCCTTCTGGCATGGACCTCCAGATTAAAGGGGTTCCCGGTGAGAATCCAGTCAGACAATGCCACGGCGGTGGCATACATAAACCACCAAGGGGGAACCAGGAGTCAGGCCGCTCAGAGGGAGGTGAGCTTGATTTTTCAGTGGGCAGAGGTTCATGTACCCTGCATTTCGGCGATATTCATTCCCGGAGTGGACAACCTGCAGGCAGACCTCTTAAGTCGCCAGAGTCTGTTGCCAGGGGAGTGGTCTCTGCATCCCCAGGTCTTTCAGACAATCTGCCAGAGGTGGGGAATGCCGGACGTAGATATAATGGCATCCAGGTTCAACAAGAAACTAGACAGGTTCGTGTCTCGAGCGAGGGATCCGATGGCCTGCGGAACCGATGCGTTGGTTTGCCCTTGGCATCAATTCAAACTTCTATATGCATTCCCTCCACTACAGTTACTCCCTCGCCTGTTGCGCAAGATCAGAGTGGAGCACAAGCCAGTCATTCTAGTAGCTCCGGCTTGGCCCCGGAGGACTTGGTACTCACTAGTCCTGAAGATGGCAGTGGGAGACCCTTGGACTCTTCCTCTACAACCAGACCTACTCTCACAAGGCCCGATACTCCACCCTACATTACAGCGTCTAAATTTGACGGCCTGGAGGCTGAATCCCTGATTCTCAGGGGTAGAGGTCTGTCTAGGCAGGTAATTCCCTACCCTGATTAGGGCTAGAAAGCCGGTCTCCAGGGTGATTTATTACAGGGTGTGGAGGAACTACGTAGGCTGGTGTGAATCCAAAAGATGGAATTCCCGCAAATATACTATTGATAGGGTGTTAAGTTTTCTCCAGCTAGGAGTGGATAAAGGCCTGGCACTAAGCACAATCAAGGGACAGATCTCAGCTCTGTCAGTATGGTTTCAGAGGCCGCTGGCCACCCACTCGCTGGTAAAGACCTTCTTACAGGGGGTCTTGCGTATTAATCCTCCTGTCAAGTCACCAATTTGTCCATGGGACTTAAATCTTGTCCTGTCCACTTTACAGAAACAACCCTTTGAGCCGTTGGCTGAGATTCCTTTAGTCTTACTGACAAGAAAGTTGGTTTTCTTGGTCGCCATAGTTTCGGCCAGGAGAGTGTCAGAATTAGCAGCCTTATCGTGTAAGGAACCATATCTCGTTCTACATAAGGACAGGGCAGTTCTCCGGCCCCATCCTTCCTTTCTACCAAAGGTTATATCCAGATTTCACTTAAACCAGGATTTGGTACTTCCATCCTTCTTTCCAAAACCTACATCTAGAAAGGAGGGGTTGCTGCATACCTTGGATATTGTCCGGGCCTTGAAGGCCTATCTTAAAGCTACAGAAAAGATCCAGAAGACAGATGTATTATTCGTTCTACCAGATGGCCCAAGAAGGGGCAGGCAGCGGCAAAATCCACCATCTTGAGATGGATTAGACAATTAATCATTCAAGCCTACGGTTTGAAGAGGTTACCTCCTCCGTTGTCGGTAAAGGCCCATTCTACCAGGGCCATGGGCGCCTCCTGGGCAGCACACCATCAGATCTCTATGGCTCAGATATGCAAGGCGGCAACGTGGTCATCAGTCCACACGTTTACAAGGTTTTATCAACTAGACGTGAGAAGGAATGCGGATTCTGCCTTTGGACAGGCAGTACTACAGGCTGCAGTTTGAAATCCTCGGGATCAGAAGCACCCTGGGTTAAAAAAAAAAAAAAAAAAAAGTTTTTTTCTTGACTAAGTTGGATTTATTATTATTGTTTGAGTTTACCTCTAAATTGAATCCTTCTTTGGAAGATGTCTCCCTCCCCTCATTAAAGCATTGCTTTCGGACATCCCACATAGTAATGAATATGCCGCTCTGTGTCCCGTGATGTACGAGAAAGAAAAAGGGATTTTTAAATACAGCTTACCTGTAAAATCCTTTTCTTGGAGTACATCACGGGACACAGAGCTCCCACCCCTCTTTTGGGTGACCATTTTGGGAGGCATACTGCTTGCTACAAAACTGAGGGACTCCCTCTAGGGGAGGGGGTTATATAGGGAGGGGACTTCCTGTTTGAGATTGCCAGTGTCCACACCTGAAGGTACTCCATATAACCCACATAGTAATGAATATGCCGCTCTGTGTCCCGTGATGTACTCCAAGAAAAGGATTTTACAGGTAAGCTGTATTTAAAAATCCCTTTTTTTTTTTTATACCTATAAGGCAAAAGGCATAATGAGCTAGTATGCCCAGCATACTAGCTCATTATGAAATACTTACCTTAGAATGAGGCGTCGCAGGTGATCTCGGTCCACGCTGAGGGAGTGGACATTTTACCTCGGCGTGTCTCAGGTATCACGGCTCCTGCGCTGTGAGTGGCCGGAGCCGTGATGTCGTCACTCCCGCACGGGAGACTTCTTTCCGGCAAGGTCCGGCGTCTGCCGAGAAACTCAGAGCGCACTAGCTGCTGAAGTCAGCGGCTGCATGCAAGGGGAATATCTCCTAAACCGTACAGATTTAGGAGATATCCTTTTTACCTATAGGTAAGCCTTATAGGCTTACCTGTAGGTAAAAGTTAAAAAAAGGGTATACAGCCGCTTTAAGTTGAAGTTTCTGGTGGTAAAAATAAAGCAGTAGATGTAGTGTTTGTGCACGAATGCCCATGGTTTAGGCAACAAGCTTTCTGAGCCGACAGATCTTATATCTAGTGACAACTTGGACCTTGCCGCAATTACAGAAACGTGGTTTAAAGATTCAAATGACTGGGAAATAACTATACCAGAGTACACATTATACAGGAACATCAGAATAGGGAAGAGGGGAAGTGCAGTTGTCATATATGTCAAAAATAGCTTAACGCTAACATTCATTCAAAATACTTGAAACACTCTGGGTCTGCCTTTCAAACAGAGGAAAATTTCATTACAATTGGTGTAGTATACAGACCCCCAGGACAGACTGAAGATTATGATAACTTGTTGATTGTCGCCATTTGGGTTATGGGTAACTTCAATAGGCCTGACATTAACTTGAATTCTCAACTTGCTATTACAGGCAGGAGCAGGGATGTAATGGAAGCACTGAATGGGGTTTCTCTAAACAGTAAAAAGCCCAACCTGAGGTGACCATATCCTAGAACCAGCGTTTCCCCAACTCCAGTCCTCAAGTCGCCCCAACAGGTCATGTTTTCAGGATTTCCCTTAAATAAAACAGCTGTGGTAATTACTAAGGAAATTAAACGAATCAAATCCCCTGTGCAAAATAATGGAGAGCCTGAAAACATGACCTGTTGGTAGGGTAACCGCCTCATCCCTTTAAAACTGAACACCTATTAATTACACAGGTTCTGTGGCAGATTAAGGCTGTAATTAAACTAAAGTAGTGCCTTATTTGCACTAAATTAGCCACAGAACCTGTGTAATTAATAGGTGTTCTAAAGGGGTGAGGTGGCAACCCTACCTGTTGGGGTGTCTTGAGGACTGGAGATGAGAAACACTGCTCTAGACCTAGTAATGACAAATGGGGATCGACTGTCTGATGTTGAGGTGGGATAGAATTTGGGTTCTAGTGATCATCAATATCTTTGGTTTGATATTAAAAACAATAACTAAAAAATCATATATATATATAAACAAAAGTTTTAGATTTAATTTACTGAAATGGGGACAAAAAATGAAAGTTTGGAGTAAAATGACAGTAGTAAGTAATCAGTGGGCACTATTAAATTATACCATCCTGAAGGTAACTCGATTATAAGTCAGGCAAGTTAGTAAGTATAAACAATATGGTTTAATAAAGAGGTAAGTAGGATAGTAAATGGAAAAAAATTAGCATATAGAGGATTCAAGGAAACAGGCATGGTAGCTGATAGAGAAGAGTATAAAAATGGACAAAAAGGAGGCCAAACACATTATCAGTGCTGCCAAAGCACAGAAATAGAAGGAACCTGGAGCCGATTGGAGAAAAGCCACTATGGCACCAATATTTAAAAAGGGCCCAAAATACATCCCTGGGAATTACAGACCAGTTAGCCTAACATTATTAGTATGCAAGCTCTTGGAGGTGACCATATACATGATTGTAGTAATGAGAACGGCATCATTAGCAGTAATCAGCACGGATTCATGAAGAATCGTTCTTGCCAAACCAATCTATTAACCTTCTAGGAGGAGGTGAGTTGCCATCTAGGCAACATAAAGGAAGGCTCGTAGACGTGGTGTATCTGGATTCTGCAAAAGCATTTGATACAGTTCCCCATAAACCTTTACTGTGCACAGTAAGGTCTGTTGGCATGGACCATAGGGTGAGTACATGGATTAAAAACTGGCTACAAAGGAGAGTTCAGAGGGTGGTGATAAATAGGGAGTACTCGGAATGGTCAGGGATGGGTAGTGGGGTCCCCCAGGGTTCAGTGCTGGGACCAATTCTATTTATTTTTTTCATAAACATCTGGAGGATGGGGTTAGCAGTTCAATCTCTGTATTTGCGGACGATACTAAGCTAAGCAGGGCAATAACTTCTCCGCAAGATGTGGAAACTTTGCAAAAAGATCTGAACAAATTAATGGGGTGGGCAACTACATGGCAAATGAGGTTTAATTTAGAAAAAATTTAAATAATGCATATGTATATTAATGCAATCTATATACTGGGGGGGAATCTAGGATAGAAAAGGACCTGGGGGTCCTAGTAGATAATAGGCTCAGCAATGGCATGCAATGCCAAGCTGCTGCAAACAAAATATTGGCATGCAATAAAAAGGGGATCAACTCCAGAGATAAAACAAGAATTTTCCCGCTCTACAAGACTCTGGTCCGGCTGCACCTGGAGTATGCTGTCCAGTTCTGGGCTCCAGTCCTCAGGAAGGATGTACAGGAAACTGAGCAAGTACAAAGAATGCCAACAAAGTGCATTAAGGGTCTGGAGGATGTTGGTTATGAGGAAAGTTTGCGAGCACTGAACTTGAGAGGGGATATGATTTCAATTTACAAATACCATACTGATGACCCCACAATAGGGATAAAACTTGCGTAAGGGAGTTTAACAGGACATGTGGCCACTCATTAGAATGAGAAGAAAAGGAGGTTTAACCTTAAATTACGTAGAGGGTTCTTTACTGTAAAAGCAGCAAGGATGTTGAATTACCTTCCACAGGCGGTGGTGTTCAAAAAAACTATTAGATAAGCATCTAAACAACCGCAACATACAGGGATATACAATGTAATACGGACATATGATCACACACATAGGTTGGACTTGATGGACTTGTGTCTTTTTTCAACCTCACCTACTATTTGTCTAAATCTATTAAGAAAGAAGATAAAACCTTTTTCTTTTTTTAGGTACGTTAGTGATAGAAGTAAAAAATACAATGCGATCACAAAAATGAAAACTGGGTACAACACGAGCCCTGAAATACAGTATATTTTGATTGAGAATACGTCTGCCATGCAACACTGTACCCACATAATAAGTGTTATATTTTATAGATTTACATATATTGAAACTGTGCTATGCATACTACCTCTGTATTGCGAGTACACGAGGGCGGCGAGTGAACGTGTATTGTCTTGTTATATAAAAAAAAGGGGGGGGGATAAGGTATTTATAATTTTTTTTTATATCCATACACATGAACTGAATGGGTTGTTTTACATACATGTTATCTGTGTGCTTGAGCCTTTAATTTGCGCAGGAAACATCAACTACAGCGTAAAGTAGATCCATCTGTTAATTACATGAAATAGATGGGCTCATCCATGTTACTACAGAAGAGTTTGTAGCAGGATTTATTTAATTTAATTTTTTTTCGTGATGACCGCTTTTTAATAAATGCAGTAGAACTGCCCCTTGAACTTTTTGTAGAACACCAGATTGCTAAAATAATATATATATATATATATATTTTTTTTTTTCTAGATTAGGCAGGGCTCTATTTATTCATTTATCACTAGCCTATAACACAGTGCCATTTGTTAGGCAGCTTTAACTAACATGGAATCAAATTATTGTAATGTAATTTTTATTTTATTTTTTAATATGGTTAAAAGCAATTGGTTTACAAACTTTTTCAGTATCCGGAGAAGAAAGAAGATCCTGAGAAATGCGTAATGTAATTAAGTGGGAGAGAATTTTCTGCTGAATGAACAGTTCATTGAAATGCCATCACATGAATCTAAATGCATTTATCATAATTTAGCGCACACACAAACACGTGAAACTTTATCTGGATAATAGGAAATGTTACTTTTTTATTTAATGGCATTTTTTTCAGTGAAGAACCTAATCATGACATGCGGATTCTACTGAAGTGTATTATTTCCAGTATACCTACCAGGGCTGATGGTAGGTGGGTAAATGTTTAAGTACATAGGACAAGGAGACATCTACTGGTTCTCAAACCCAACCAGACCCGTCACTTACCACTTTTCTGATGTGTCTGTGTTCCTGCGATTGCTTCCTTCCATCTTCTTAAAGCGGAGTTCCACCCAAAAATGGAACTTCCACTTTTCTGATCCCTCCCCCCCCCCTACGGTGTCACATTTGGCACTTTGACATTTGCACCCACTTCCAGGGAGAGACTCACACGGAAAGGCGTTGCACTACTTGCGCATTCACTTCATGATTCCCTCACGAGGATGGTGGCAGGGGCAGCAGAGAGACAAGCGATTGCTCATCTTCTGCTGGCGACATCGCGGGCGCGCTGGACAGGAAGTATCCATTTATTAAAAGTAGTAGCAGTATTTGTAGCTGCTAGCTTTTAATATTTTTTTTCGCGGGACCTCCGCTTTAATAAAAGATTGGGTCCACTGCCTGCAATTTGAAAAAGCCCGAAGGAAACAGTAGTGCTTGCTGTCACCCCCTTACAGTAGTTCTAAAAGACCAAATCCTATATTTTTGCTGAGCCTGAAACTGATTACTGATTACTTGCTAAGCAGAACTATTTGTATTCTATGTAGCACTATCGCTGTAAGGGTTGCAGATGACAGGGTTCCCCACTGCTACACAGCCAGGCACACAACTTCCGCTTTTATACAAACACATTAAAGTCCTTGAAGTGGAAAGTTGTGTTTGTTTTATTTGTTAAGAATAACAAACAGATTATACTTACCTGCTCTGTGTAATGGTTTTGCACAGATCAGCCCATATCCTCCTATTCTCGGGTCCCTCTTTGGCTCTCCTGGCCCCTCCCTCCTGTTGAGCGCCCCCACAGCAAGCTGCTTGCTATAGGGGCACCTGAGCCGAGCCCCATGCTCTAAATCGGTGCTTCGGAAAAAATTAGCCCCTCCCCGTTGGAATTCATGCACCGATGCCCTGAAAGGGGCCAGACGCATGGACAGGGGATGTGGCGATGCCCATGCGCCCTTAATGGACAGGCCACCCCTGGCTGAGACAGTCTTGCAACATCGCTGGATCTAGAGGGACCTCAAATAAGTATTAGAGGGGCTGCTGCAAATATAAGTATTTTTATCTTAATGCAGTGGTTCTCAACCTCAGTCCTCAAGATCCCCTAACAGGCCATGTTTGCAGGTTTTCCTTTATCTTGCACAGGTGTTTGAAATCAGAATCAACGGCTTGGTATTTTGGACAGCTAATTTATCTAAGAGAAATTCCCAAAATATGGCCTGTTGGGGGTACCTGAGGACCATTGTCTTAATAGAATGCATTAAGATAAAAAAAAACTTTCCGACCTAACAACCACTTTGTGCTTTATTAGGGAGTAGTAACCCGGATGGGATACCCAACTTGATAGTGACAACACCAGGGACAACTTCCTCCCTATATACAGCTCCACTGGATCCTCTGTACAACTCCAATTGATTCCTCCTCTGTCTGTACACCTTTGATTCCTCTTCAGTAGCTAAGGCTGGGTTCACACTTGTGCGATCACAGACATCGCATGTGATACGCACCGCATTGCTGATCACATGCAATGCAAATTCAGCCATATAAACTGTTTGGCTGAAATTGCATCGCATCAAAATGGTGCAGGACCCTTTTTTTTTGGTCCGTACTGTAATCAGATGACATGGGTGTTTACACCTACGTGATCCGATTCCTGCACCATTTCACAGTTCGCACTGCGATCCGATCTGGGGGTGTCATTAACTTTACATCAACACCTCCAACGGTTCACAGATGTCAGTATAAACCAGTGTGCGATTCAAGTGCAATGGGGGAACCGGCACTGAATCGCAGGGTTTCCCACATTGCACCAGTGTGACACGGGACTAACAGTCTCTGTTAGATCAGCAACAGCCCCTTACAAGCTAGAAACTCAGTCCCTTCAGGAAATAGCACCATGAGTTGTGAATGCATGCCTAACATTGATGACAATCTTAGAGTGCATATTTTATTTATTTTTTATAAAAAATGACTCACCCCTGTGTTCTGCATATCCCATTTTGTGAGTCATTTTAGGAAATGGCAGCAGCTAGTTCTTATGCAGAATAAAGACTCTGGTGATGTCAGCAGAGCATGTGACTGCACTGAAAGCTTCCTACTTCCTTCTGGCAATGCCTTCTGGGACATTCCCTTTGTTCCTGTATAAGAGGGGCTGGCACATGCACTAGCATTTCATTCTGCTCATCTTGCTCCTCCCCCTGTGAGCTGCACATTGCTGTGACTGGGGAGGGAGAACCTGGGGAGACGCAGATATTCTAAGATTATAAAAAGAATAAGAATGGGGAGGGGCAGGGCATACCTCTGCATCCTTCAATATCTTTTTGTCACTACTGTGTACCCCCTCTCCACAACTGCACCTCTGGACCCCTTTACATTACACAGCCCGCACCTCTGTACCCCTTTACATTACACAGCACCGCACCTCTCGATCCCTTTACATTACACAGCACCCTGCACCTCTGGACCCCTGTACATTACACAGCACCCTGCACCTCTGGACCCCTTTACATTACACAGCCCCGCACCTCTGGACCTAGGGTTGCCACCTGTCCGGTTTTGACCCGGACAGTCCGGGTTTGGACACATGTGCCCGGTTTTGAAGCCTCCTGAAACCCGGGCACATTAAAAAAAAAATGTGCCCGGCCGCAACAGAGCTGCACATCCTCGGCTCCTCCAGCTTGCCTGAGTGTTAGTAGAAGGTGTGCCGCCCGCAGCAGTGCTCTCTGTTAGCCCCCCGGCCGGGCTGTAAACATGTGTGCAACTTCTCACTGTGCTAGCCCCTCCGGCGCGCCTCCGTCTGCATTGTGTGCTGCAGAGTGGAAGAGGACACATGGGACACAGAGTGCTCAGCTCTTCTCTGACTGGCTACAGAATACACATGGAGGTGGGTGGATGGGCGGACCATACACTACCCCCACCATACACTAAACATACAGTTCTGCCCCCCCCCTGCATATACCATTACCATCCACAGCCGTATATACAGTTCTGCCCCCCCTCCATACCATCCACAGCCATACATACAGTCCTGCCCCCCCTGCATATACCATCCACAGCCATACATACAGTCCTGCCCCCCCTCCATATACCATCCACAGCCATACATACAGTCCTGCCCCCCCTCCATACAGGGATTAACAGAGGGGCTGATGGAGCGGGGGTTGTAGCTCGATGACCAGAGGTCACAGAAACCCCACATTTGGGGGGTAGTCAGTTGAAGACCTACCCCACAACTGGTCAAAATATGGGATGGCTATCATTTATGGTTCTGGAGATACGGGCCTGCTTGCACAGCCTGTCAGAAGCTACATACAGAGCAGCCATTATAAATACAAGCTGACACACTGCAGCAGACTGAGAAAAAAAAATCATCATTAATTTTTTGCTAGAAAATTACTCTATGGTGGTCTTTGCAACTTTTTATGTTGCACGGCATAGAGCTGCACGATTCTGGCTAAAACGACAACTGCAATTTTTTTGCTTAGAAGATAGATGACGATTCTCTCACGATTCATACGGCATAACATCATCTTTCACATTAAAATGAAAAAAAAAAATGGACTAACTTTACTGTTTTGTTTTTATGGTTTTTATTATTCAATGAAGTGGGCAAATGCAGCGTGACATAAAATATTGCAGCAATTGCCATTTTTGTCTCTGCTAATATATATATAATGTTTGGTGGTTCCAAGTAATTTTCTAGCAAAAAATATTGCTTTTTAACAAGTGTTGGACTTTAAGTGGTTACATTTCTTGCATTTACACACAGACGTTTGATCTAAAAAGGAAGTTGGTTACAATGTTTCATGTTGTTTACAAACTTGGCAGACTGCCCAGATATTTTCTTTACACACAGAAGTTTATCCCTTTGATCTATGAAGAAAGTGTTAGTTACAATGTTTCCTGCTAACTTAGCAGACTGTCCAGATATTTTCTTTTGACAGCTGAAAGTCTCTCCACTTGTTATATGAAAGAATCAGCAAACTCTGCATTGGAGATGTCAGGGGGGAGGGGAATCGACATCACAATTTTTTAACGATTAATTGTGCAGCTCTAGCACGGTACTGTATTTGCGCAGGAATTTTTCAAACGTGTTTTTTTTTTGGAAATAAACTGTTTCATTCATTAAAAAAAAACACTAAAGTTAGCGCGATTTTTTTTGGTATCCTAAGCGATGCTTTAAATTTTTTTAGGTTACATGTTACAGAGGAGAGCTAGTGCTAGAATTATTGCTCTCGCTCTAACGATCGTGACGTATGTAACCTGTGTGTATCTGGCTCTGATACTAGCCAGTGCCTACCCAGCTACTGACTGGTATCTCTCCCCAGCCTGTCCCCACACACTCTCTCACCTGCTGACCTGTAGATGGGGGAATCACTCCTGTAGTGTTATTGTGTCCTGTCAGTGAGTACAATGATCAGTGTTGCTATCTATAGCTGGCAGCACTGATTGTTTTTGGAAAAACAGGCTGGTTGTACTCAAGTCGATTAATAGATTGACTTGTGTAAAACCAGCTAGCCCATACATAGATCGACTATGGCTGGTCTCTGCATAATTGGTGTAATTTCAATTCATGTATGACCCGCTTAACCACTATGCAGTCCCTAAACATCCTTCCACTCCTATACATTGTGCCCACTGTCATACACTCCACACTCCTCTCCTGTACATTGTGCCCACTGTCATACCCTCCACACTCCTCTCCTGTTCATACTGCCCCCATCATACCCTCCACACTCCTCTCCTGTACATAGTGCCCACTGTCATACCCTCCACACTCCTCTCCTGTTCATACTGCCCCCATCATACCCTCCACACTCCTCTCCTGTACATACTGCCCACTGTCACACCTCCACACTCCTCTCCTGTACATACTGCCCACTGTCATACCCTCCACACTCCTCTCCTGTACATACTGCCCACTGTCATACCCTCCACACTCCTCTCCTGTACATACTGCCCACTATCATACCCTCCACACTCCTCTCCTGTACATAGTGCCCACTATCATACCCTCCACACTCCTCTCCTGTACATACTGCCCACTATCATACCCTCCACACTCCTCTCCTGTACATAGTGCCCACTATCATACCCTCCACACTCCTCTCCTGTACATAGTGCCCACTATCATACCCTCCACACTCCTCTCCTGTACATAGTGCCCACTGTCATACCCTCCACACTCCTCTCCTGTTCATACTGCCCCCATCATACCCTCCACACTCCTCTCCTGTACATACTGCCCACTGTCATACCCTCCACACTCCTCTCCTGTACATACTGCCCACTGTCATACCCTCCACACTCCTCTCCTGTACATACTGCCCCCATCATACCCTCCACACTCCTCTCCTGTTCATACTGCCCCCATCATACCCTCCACACTCCTCTCCTGTACATATTGCCCACTGTCATACCCTCCACACTCCTCTCCTGTACATACTGCCCACTGTCATACCCTCCACACTCCTCTCCTGTACATACTGCCCACTGTCATACCCTCCACACTCCTCTCCTGTACATACTGCCCACTGTCATACCCTCCACACTCCTCTCCTGTTCATACTGCCCCCATCATACCCTCGCACTCCTCTCCTGTACATAGTGCTCCCATCATACCCTCCACACTCCTCTACTGCATATACTGGTCACTGTTACACCCTCTTCACTCCTTTCCTGCAAGTAATACCTACCCTCTGCACTCATTTCCTGTACATAATGTCTTACACTTTGCACTCCTTTCCTACACATACAAACATACGCGCCACACTCTTGTATATACTGTTGTAAATTCTGCACTCCCTCCCTGCACATACTGTAATACCCTCTGTACTTAATGAAAATTAAAAGGTGAACTAATGCCCCTGATCTCCACTGCACTTACCTCTGTAGTAATGGAAGAGTTTTATTTTTTTTAAATGATTGTGCTGAGGTTTATTCGTGTCAGTGAGACTCTTACTTGTGGCACAGCAAAGTAAGCATATTTTATAGGTAAAATAATTATTTTGTTTAATTTAATCATGCCTCGTGAGGCCCCTCCCTCAATATGGCCACACCCACCATATGTAGTGGCGTGTTCGGGTTTGGCTTGAGGAAAAGGTGGCAACCCTATCTGGACCCCTTTACATTACACAGCACCGCACCTCTCGATCCCTTTACATTACACAGCACCGCACCTCTCGATCCCTTTACATTACACAGCACCCTACACCTCTGGACCCAGAGGTGTAACTAGAATCTTCAGGGCCCCGGTGCAAGAAACCATGAAGGCCCCCCCCCATGGGCATTGCTAGGTCTATAAAAGATCTCGGGCTAGAGCCCATAGCAGTGTAGCAAGCAAGTAAAGAAAGTCCTATGCTTGGGCGTGTATACACATGTATACAATATATGTGTGTGTATGTATATATTGTCACATAACTGAGTGCAGATCCTCTTTACATCAGGGTTCACAGAGAGCCCTCCCATACATCAGATATCACAGAGAGCCCAGCCCCCATACACCAGAGTCCCCAGAGAGCCAACCCCTCTATACAGAGTCCCCAGAGAGCCCCCCATACATCAGTGTCCCCAGAGAGCCCCCCATACTTCATGGTTCACAGAGAGCACCCCCTATACATAAGGGTTCACAGAGAGCCCCCCCATACAGAGTCCCCAGAGAGCCCCCCCATACTTTAGAGTACCCAGAGAGCTGTCACCTGTTAGTCAGTGTCCACTTGGGAGGGGAGAATGGCTTGGTGAGGGTGAGAGAGAAAAGGGGTGGGAGAGAGAGAGAAGGGGTGGGAGAGAGAGAGAGGGGTGGGAGAGAGAGAGAGGTGGTAGAGAGAGAGAGAGGGGGGGTGGTAGAGAGAGAGAGCGGGAGGTGGATGGGAGAGATAGAGAGAAAGGGTGGTAGAGAGAGAGGGGTGGGAGAGAGAGAGAGAGAGAGAGAGGTGGTAGAGAGAGAGAGAGATGTGGTAGAGAGAGAGAGAGGTGGTAGAGAGCGAGGTGGTAGAGAGAGCGAGGTGGTAGAGAGAGCAAGAGAGAGAGAGAGAGAGAGGGGTGGTAGAGAAAGAGAGAGAGGTGGTAGAGAGAGAGAGAGAGAGAGAGAGAGGGGTGGTAGAGAGAGAGAGAGGGGGGGGGGGGTGGTAGAGAGAGAGAGAGAGCGCGAGGTGGTAGAGAGAGAGAGAGAGGTGGTAGAGAGAGAGAGGGGTGGTAGAGAGAGAGAGAGAAAAAGGTGGTAGAGAGAGAGAAAGAGAGAGGTGGTAGAGAGAGAGAGAGAGGGGGTGGTAGAGAAAGAGAGAGAGAGGTGGTAGAGAGAGAGGTGGTAGAGAGAGAGAGAGAGAGGGGGGGTGATAGAGAGAGAGAGGGGTGGATGGGAGAGGGAGAGAGAGAGGTGGTAGAGAGAGAGATGGGTGGTAGAGAGAGAGAGAGGTGGTAGAGAGAGAGAGCGGTGGTAGAGAGAGAGAGGTGGTAGAGAGAGAGAGAGAGAAGGGGTGGATGGGAGAGGGAGAGAGAGGGAGAGAGATAGTGGGGTGGTAGAGAGAGAGAGAGAGAGAGGTGGGAGAGAGAGAGGGGTGGTAGAGAGAGGTGAGAGAGAGAGGGAGAGAGAGAGGTGAGAGAGAGAGGGGTGGTAGAGAGAGAGAGAGGGGTGGAAGAGAGAGAGAGAGGAGGGGATGGGAGAGAGAGAGAGGAGGGGGTGGGAGAGAGAGAGGAGGGGTGGGAGAGAGAGAGAGGATGGGAGAGAGAGAGAGAGAGAGAGGAGGGGATGGGAGAGAGAGAGAGGAGGGAATGGGAGAGAAAGAGAGATGTGGTAGAGAGAGAGAGAGGTGGTAGAGAGAGAGAGAGGTGGTAGAGAGAGAGAGAGGGGGGGGTAGAGAGAGTGGGGGGGTAGAGAGAGAGGGGTGGTAGAGAGAGAGAGAGAAGGGGTGGATGGGAGAGAGAGAGGGAGAGAGTGAGGTGGTAGAGAGAGAGAGAGGGGTGGTAGAGAGAGAGAGAGAGGGGTCGTAGAGAGAGAGAGGGGGGGTGGTAGAGAGAGAGGGGTGGTAGAGAGAGAGAGAGAGAGGGAGAGAGATAGGTGGTAGAGAGAGAGAGGGGGGGTGTAGAGAGAGAGAGGGGTGGTAGAGAGAGAGAGAGGGGGTGGTAGAGAGAGAGGTGGTAGAGAGAGAGGAGGGGATGGGAGAGAGAGAGAGGGGGGGGTGGGAGAGAGAGAGGGGGGGTGGGTGAAAGAGGGTGGGAGAGAGAGAGAGAAGGGGTGGATGGGAGAGAGATAGAGAAGGGTGGATGGGAGAGAGAGAGGGGGGGTGGGATGAAAGAGGGGTGAGAGAGAGAGAGGGGGGGTGGATGAGAGAGGGGGTGGGAGAGAGAGAGAGAGGGGGTGGATGAAAGAGAGGGTGGGAGAGAGAGAGAGAGAGAAGGGGTGGATGGGAGAGGGAGAGAGAGAGGGAGGGGGAGAGGGGGCGAGGGAGAGGGGGGGAGAGAGAGAGGAGGGGTGGATGAGAGAGAGGGGGGTGGGAGGGAGAGAGAAAGGGGGGTGTGTGAGAGAAGGGGGATGGGAGAGAGAGAGGGGGAGTGGTGAGTGAAATTGACCCCCTAAGCTGGACTGCAGTCCTTCCTGTACCCCCTGTCCCAGCCCCTGTCTGTGGGTAGGTGTGTGTGATGCACCTTACCTCCAGCCCATCCTTGTCCTCTGTCCTCGGTCAGCCTATGTTTCTTCTTGATGACAGGCACAGCTGGAGCAGACGTTGGGAGAAGGTGTGCAGGGTCACCTCCCCTCTGCTCGGCTGTGAAAGCCACTGCCAAGACTGATCAGAGCTGCAAGCACGGGGAGAAGACAAGAATCGGATTGATTGTTGCGACTCGCTCAGATGCGGCTTTTCAGGATTGGGTAGTCTTTAACTATTTTTGTTGTTATATTTCTCCACAATTCTCTATATCCCTCTTTTCACACACATACACACCAAAAGTATTGGGATGCCTGCCTTTACACGCACAAGAACTTAACAGCTTCAACTCTTCTGGGAAGGCTGTCCACAAGGTTTATGAATGTGTCTAAGGGAATGTTTGACCATTCTTCCAGAAGCAAATTTGTGAGGTCAAGCATTGATGTTGGATTAAAAGGCCTGGCTAATTCATCCCAAAGATGTTCTATCAGGTTGAGGTCAGGACTGCAGGCCAGTCAAGTTCCTCCACCCCAAGCTCACTCATCCATGTCTTCATGGACCTTGCTTTGTGCACTGGTAAAAATCATTTGTTGGAGGGAGGATTATGGTTGTTTTTCAGGGGTTTGGTTTGGCCTCTTAGTTCCAGTGAAGGGAACTGTTAAGGCGTCAGCATACCAAGACATTTTGGACAATGTGGAAACTTTGTGGAAACAGTTTGAGGATGGCCCCTTCCTGTTCCAACATGACTGCGCACCAGTGCACAAAGCAAGATCCATAAAGACATGGATGAGCGAGTTTGCGGTGGAGGAACTTGACAGTCCTGAACTCAACCCGATAGAACACCTTTGGGATGAATTAAAGCGGAGACTGTAACCACACACATCCCTGTTATTTATTTATTTATCAAAAGGCTTATAAAACAACAGCAGAGTCTTACACACGTGCCTCGATGCGCTGTTCTGTTCAGTGAGGAAATCGTGAGTTCCTAATAGCTAGGAACCATGATCTGTAATTTCCCCTAGGTCAATCCCATCCCCCTACAGTTAGAACACACATTAGGGAACACAATTAACCCCTTGATCGCCCCCTAGTGTTAACCCCTTCCCTGTCAGTGACAGTTTTACAGCGATCAGTGCATTTTTATAGCACTGATCTCTGTAAAAAATGCCAATGGTCCCACAAATGTGTCAAAAGTGTCCGATGTGTCCGCCGTAATGTCACAGTCCCGATAAAAACACAGATCGCCGCCATTACTAGGAAAAAATATAATAATAAAAATGCTATAAATGTATCCCCTATTTTGTAGACGCTATAACTTTTGCACAAACCAATAAATATACACTTATTGCAATGTTAATTACCAAAAACATGTAGAAGAATACATATCGGCCTAAACTGAGAAAAAATGATGTTTTAAAAAAATGATGTTTTAAAAAAATGATGTATTCACCCCTTTGTTACGAAGCCCATAAAAAGCTCTGGTGCAACCATTTACCTTCAGAAGTCACATAATTAGTGAAATTATGTCCACCTGTGTGCAATATAAGTGTCATGTGATCTGTCATTACATATACGCACCTTTTTGAAAGGCCCCAGAGGCTGCAACACCTAAGCAAGAGGCACCACTAACCAAGCACTGCCATGAAGACCAAGGGACTCTCCAAACAAGTAAGGGACAATGTTGTGGAGAAGTACAAATCAGGGTTAGGTTATAAAAAAATATCCAAATCTTTGATGATCCCTAGGAGCACCATCAAATCTATTATAAACAAATGGATAGAACATGGCACAACAGCAAACCTGCCAAGAGACGACCGCACACCAAAACTCACATACCGGGCAAGGAGGGCATTAATCAGAGAGGCAGCACAGAGACCTAAGGTAAAGCCCCATACACACTATCAGTTTTCCTGATGGTTTTCTCTTCAGGTTTACCAAAACCATGTAGTACAAGGGCCTGCCTGATTGCATACAAATTGAAACTCTTGAGGTTTGACCTCATATTAGATGGTTTTGGTAAACCTGATGAGAAAACCGTCAGGAAATCTGATAGTGTGTATGGGGCTTAACTCTGGAGGAGCTGCAGAGTTCCACAGCAGAGACTGGAGTATCTGTACATAGGACGACAATAAGCCGTACGCTCCATAGAGTTGTGCTTTATGGCAGAGTGACCAGAAGAAAGACATTACTTACAGCAAAAAACAAAAATTTCACGTTTTGAGTTTGTGAAAAGGCATGTAGAAGACTCCCAAAATGTATGGAGGAAGGTGCTCTGGTCTGATGAGACTAAAATGTAACTTTTTGGCCATCAAGGAAAACGCTATGTCTGGCGCAAACCCAAAGAACACCATCCCTAGTGAACATGGTGGTGGCAGCATAATGCTTTGGGGATGTTTTTTAGCAGTCGGGACTGGGAAACTGGTCAAAGTTGAGGGAAAGATGGATGGTTCTAAATACAGGGATATTCTTGAGCAAAACCTGTACCACTCTGTGTGTGATTTGAGGCTAGGACGAAGGTTCACCTTCCAGCAGAACAACGACCCCAAACACACTGCTAAAGCAACACTTGAGTGGTTTAAGGGGAAACATGTAAATGTGTTGGAATGGCATAGTCAAAGCCCAGACCTCAATCCAACAGAAACTCTGTGGTCAGACTTAAAAATTGCTGTTCACAAGCACAAACCATCTAACTTGAACGAGCTGGAACACTTTTGCAAGGAGAAATGGGCACAAATCCCAGTGGTAAGATGTGGCAAGCTCATAGAGAGACTTATCCAAAGCGACTTGGAGCTGTGATAGCCGCAAAAGGTGGCTCTACAAAGTATTGACTTTAGGGGGGTAAATAGTTATGCACATTTACTTTTTCTGTTCTTTTGTCCTATTTGTTTTGTTTTGTCCTATTTGTTGTTGCTTCACAATTAAAAAATCTTCAAAGTTGTGGGTATGTTCTGTAAATTAAATGATGCAAATCCTCAAACAATCAGCAATATTAATTCCAGGCTGTGAGGCAACAAAACATGAAAAATGCCAAGGGGGGTGAATACTTTTGCAAGGCACTGTACATTCGTTGATCTGCAGAGTGTCATTTTGAGCAGCACTTCATGGCTCCAGTTCACCTTTTATATGGACTTTTTTCTGCTAGTAGCACTTTAATATTTTATTGAAGAATTACTTATGTGGCGATTTTTATCACCAGCACTTTAATATTGTATTTCACTATTGTCACCTTTACCACTTGCACTTTATGGGCCAGATTCAGGTACATGGGTGCTTCTTTACTTTGGAGTAACGTTTCTCATTTACGTTACTCCGCCGACACTTTCGGCGCAAGTACTGTTATTCACATAGCAGTTGCGCGTAAAAACTTGCGCCAGAGTAACGATAATGCGCTGGCGTAACCCGACGCAAGTGGAAGTGGGTGTGATCATATGTAAATGATGGGCGGAGCCCAGCGCAGAGGATTACGTTCAGCGCATCATCCACGGAGCATGCGCAGTAAGTGAGGCTCCACTCGCCCCCTTGTGCGCATGCTCACAACTTCCGTCGGCACCACTCCACGGGAAACGCCAGCGCAATGTGTTCCGTTGCGCGTATAAAAGCGCTAGCGGAAACGCCATTCCGGCGCAAAAGTATATCCGTTTCCCCCCACCCCAGGGAAGATACTTTTGCACTGTCATGGCTGCTCCCGCTACCCCCAAAGAGAGGAGGAACCTCAACTTTAATGCCCAGGAGGTCTCTGTGGTCATCTCGGCTATGGAGACGTTTAATGTTTTCCTCCACGGCAAAAAAAGTAGGAAGACCAGCCGGGAGAGGAAGCAGGGCATCCTGGAGACCATTGCTGCCAGGGTCAATGTGCTGGGGTACTCCACCCGGACTGCAGACGACATTCAAAAAAAAATAAACAATCTGCGGCGCAAGGTCCGTGGCAAGGTGGCCACCATTAGGAGCCATGAGAGGGGCACAGGTGGTGGTCCACCATGTCCGGTCAGCCTGACCACGGAGGAGGAGGTGGTTGCCCGCTGCCTGGACAGGGAGCAGTTGGAGGGGGTCCCTGGCTATGACTCCATGGAGGAAGGCTCCAGGACAGGTAAGTGCTTTTTATCCCCTATTTGGTGTGTTGCATGTGGGGGGGGGAGGGTACATGTGCCAAGTGTGTGGGACCACCAACATGTGTCTGCTTTGTGTCATCCACAGATGACGGAGCTGGGCCATCATCTCGTACCGGCCAGTCCACCCCAACCTCCCAACGGGATGCTGATGACGAGGCCCTGGGTGCTGGAGACACCGAGGTGGAGGAGGAGAGTGCCCACACCACTTCAGCAGAGGTGGTTGAGGAGGAGCCTGTCCCAGAGCAGGACTTTATTTTATTGTTGGAGGAGTCCTCCTCCTCTGCAGGGCCCTCTGTCATCCCCTCCCCCATCCTAGGTAGCCCCTCAAGGGCGAGTCCATCCCCACGGGGACAACCTTCTCCTGCCCCCAGGAAGGCGACCCGGAAGACCAGGGGGGTGTCAGATATGGTCCAGGACCAGGAAGTGTTGGACCACGCAAGGCAGACCCAGCAGATGGGGGAGATTGCTGGCCACTTAGACCGGGTCGCTGACAGCCTGGGCTCCATGTCACAGCTGCCCAGTCGTGTGCAGGACGTTGTCACCAGCCTGGGGGAGGTGCAGGCTGATGTACGGCATCTGACAGCAGCCGTGAACGCCAACACAGCTGCCGTCCGGGAAGAGGGGAGGCAGCGGCAACGTGACCAGCGGCATCAGATCACCCGCCAGCTGAGGATGCAGGCCCAGACAAACCTGTTTCTCAGCCGTATTGGCGTGGCCTTGGAGGGCAGGCAGCCAACAGCTCCCAGGAGTGGCCCACCCGGGGATCAGCCTCCTTCAGATGCCCCCCCACCCCCACCACCACCCACTCCCTCCAGGCAGCTGAGGAGCCCGAGAGTGCCCCCAAGGAGGAGCCCCCGTCATCCCAGATGAGGGTTTTTTTTTTTTTTGGTTTATAATTTTTATTTTTTATACTCAGGTTATGAGTTTTTGTTTATTTTTGAATATTTATTTTATACTCAGGTTATGAGTTTTTGTTTATTTTTGAATATTTATTTTATACTCAGGTTATGAGTATTTGTTTTTTTTTTGTTCTCATGTTATGAGATATTTTTTTTTTTTTTTTTACTGCACACGGTCAGGAGTGCAGGGGACAGTGTGAATGGTGTGTGAATGTGAGGGGGTGGCACTCCTGACAGTAAGGGGTGTCACCCTCGGCCGTGGTGGTGAAGTTAACCCCACGGCTGTATGAATGACGTGTGAAAGGTGTATGAATGGACAGTGACATCATTGGGGCCTTGACGCTGGCGTTGCTGCTCCCAAGTCCTACATGCTGGACTTGGGCTAATCCAATGCGATGTGCATGTGGTGTGTGTGATCTAGGGACATCAGTGGTGTGCATGCATGCATTGTCTGTGTGATTAATGTTTTGGTTTAGTGTCCAAAGATGCCTACGGCGAGAACCCTCCTGACTGCTCTTCCATCAGCAGACTGGGTCTCCTCTGGCAGGTGGGGACTGTGTGGGTCGGGGGTCAGGTCATCACGCATGTCAATCTGCAGGCCTTTTCTCATAGCAAAGTTGTGCAGAATGCAACATGCACTGATGATCTGACACACAAAGGTAGGGGAATACAATAGGGTCCCCCCGGACTTATCCAGGCAGCGGAAACGGGACTTCAGGAGCCCAAATGTTTGCTCCACCACTGCACGGGTTTTGATGTGGGCTTCATTGTATTTTCTCTCTCCTCTGGTTTGGGGGTTCTGGAAAGGAGTCATTAGATGGGGTCCCAGTGCATATGCTGAGTCACCTGTAAGGGAAAAGACAGGAGGATGTTAGTCATGCATGTGCCACTTCTGATGTGCATCACGGGAGGGGATAGTCATGCCTGACTCCCATGTCACTCACCAACCAGCCAGCTGTCCCCATACATGTTCTGCTCGAATTCTGCTGGGATGGGACTCTGACGGTATATGAAGCTGTCATGGCTGGACCCGGGGTGTTTGGCACGGACGTGCCATATGAGGCGTTGGGCATCGGCTATCACCTGTACGTTGATGGAATGCCAATGCTTCCGATTGCGGTATATGTGCTCTGTGGCACTGGGGGGCTGGAGTGCCACATGTGTGCAATCAATGGCCCCGATGGTGCGTGGGAATCTGGCTATGCTGTAGAAATCTGTCATTGCCTTCAGCCGCAGCTCCTCAGTGGTGGGTCTGATGAACTGGTTGGACATGCGTCTGAGGATTGCAGGGACAACCTGGTGCACACATCTGCTTATGGTGGACTGTGACATCCCAGCCACCACTCCACTTGTACGCTGGAATGATCCACTTGCAAGGAAATGGAGTGTTGCCAGTACCTTCACCAGTGGCTGCACTGCTTGTGAGTGGTGTGCCTTGCTGGTGATGTCCTCCTGCAGGGTTGTGGTTAGTTCAAGGATTGCATCAGGGCTGAATCTGAAGAGGCGATACACCTCCTCATCCCCCATGCCAAAGAGGCTCATGCGCGTGCGGTATATCCTCTCACGTGCCCGCCTCCTTCGTTCCGGGGGACCCAGTACTAGTGCTAGGACCACGATTGCCCCTGGCATGTTGGCACACAGAGGTGTTGTCCTTGCAAGTGTGGTTGTTCAGCTTGCTAGTTTCGTCGGTAACGCTGCTGCTGTAGCTGCTCTCCTGCTGACCTGAGGCCGTCTGGAGTAAAGATAAAGCAGCTATTTGTAGAAATAACTTTGCGCCGGACGGACGACATACGCGCGGCACATGTAGCCAGCGTATGGTGCTAATCCGTTCGCGAATCGGGAAATCTCCCTCATTTGCATATTTGCAGGGGAAATCAATAGGCGCGACTGATGCGCCAAGCAAAATTATGCGCTGACGATACTCTGGCGTCGGAAAGTTAAGCCGATCGGAAATGGCCCGTTTTCTGTCGCATCTAGTTTGGTGGGTACGGCCACATAGAAACGACGGCGCATATTCACAGTTACGCGGCGCATATCGAATTACTCCAGCGCAACTCTACCTGAATCTGGCCCTATATATTATAATGTATTCATCTATAGTGGTTATTTTCTAGTACTGTGTGATTAGGAGTTATTCCATATGTGTTTTTACTGTGTACCCACTATTTTTTGGTTATTACTTAGAGCACAACACCACTCATTGATTAAAAAAAAAATATGTATGTGTATCAGAAATTATTCCATTGGTATTCCACTAACTGAGTGTGCTATCCACCATTCTCAGTGATAAAAGTATATAAATCCAATTAAAAATAAAGTTGGCTTCTTACCAGATCCCGATGATCTCTAGATTATAAGAGATCATCTAACGCATGAGATAAGAAAATGCCCGATGCCTGGCCACATCCTCGATGTGCCTCCCGACCTCCAAAATGGATGAACCCAACAGTCCCAGGCTCAGGCTGGGTTCACACTATACTACGACAGTAGTAAGACTTTCATTCTACTTTGCTCTGTGACATCGGTCCTACATTGGTCCTACATTGATCCTACATCCATCGACTTTCATGAACAGGATACTACTTTAATGGGACTTTGTGATAGTCTGACTTGTTCTTTGACCAATCCCAGAGTGAGATAAATTCCTTTTACTGCTGCTGTAATCACAATGTCTGATGTCAAAAGTCGGATGGTAAGGACAAGGCTCCTACTTTGATCCAACTTCAATGATATTCAATGGGCTGAAGTAGGATCAAAGTTGGACCAAAGTAGTACAGGGAGTGTTTTCAAAGTTGGACCAACATGTGTCAGACCAGTTAAGACGGCTCTCATAGGGAAACATTGATGTTCACACGTCATGCTACATGAGCTCCCAATGTAGGAGCGTTTGGGTGTCCCCACATCGCTCAGTGTCCCCACATCGCAGTCTCCGGACTCTGTGTCTCCATACTGGAAGTGTACTCCAAAGTGTCCAGGCACAGCTTGCCTCGTTCATTGTGATCACTGTGCTTCACTTAGGTGTGTGTGCAGGATATGGGAACACATCATGAGCAAGCTGTGCTGGGATGTTGTGGAGTAAATGTCTAGTATGGAGACAAAGTCCGGAGAGTGCAGCGTGGGAACACTGAGCCTGGGGCTGTTGGATTTATCCATCTTGGAGGTCGGGAGACACATCGAGGATGTGGCCAGGCATCGGGCATTTTCTTGCCTCATGCATTAGATCACAGGTGTCAAACACGAGGCCCGCGGGCCGGATCTGGCCCTCCATGCCATATTATGTGGCCCTCGCACCTCTCCTGCAGCTGTAGGAGAGCTCCTTCTCTCGTCTGGTCCTACGCCAGACCCTTACTTTCTGCTTTCAAGCAATGCATCCAGCTTCTTCCCAGCAGCAGCATAAGGAAAGGGGGGTGCACTGTGATGTAAGGGAGAGTGGGGGACTTAACTTCTAATGGTGGGGTGGCTCTGGACATCTTATGTAAGGGGAGGGGATTTTAAGGGCAATCAGAATGCTGATGCGGCCCACGGTGAAATTGAGTTTGACACCCCTGCATTAGATTATCTCTTATAATCTAGAAATCATCGTGATCTGGTAAGAAGCCAACTTTATTTTTAATTGGATTGATATACTTTATTATTAATGGGAACGGTGGATAGCACACTCAGTTGGTGGAATACCAATGGAATCAATTCTGATACACATGGACACATGTTTATTGAACTCTCTATTAATTACTAGTTGATACACTGTTTGTTATAACTTTTATGAGACAGCGCAATCTTTTATAATTTTTTTTATTTTTTGTTCACTATCCTTGATCCAAGGAGTAAAAGTGCAGCAGTCTACACTTCTAATTAGTGCAATTTTTTTTCATATATTTTTATGCATTTTAATGCACCTTTGTCTTATAGCTGTAAAGTCTATGATCGGTATTTTTCAAATCTGGAAGTACTGTTTCACACTAGCTTTGGCTTGTATAAGAGCAGTGAATAGCAAGCCTTGATAAAGCATTTGCAGAGCTTTCAGCAAGCTTTATTGGAGCTTTTAACCAGTTGCCGACCAAGTCACACAGATATACTGTTGCACAATGGCACTACTGGGTGAAATCCATACGGGTACGACCTGCCCGTTTTTGGCCACCAGAGGGCGCATGCTTGCATGACGGGCGACCCGATGCATGTGGCCGGCGGGCATTATCGCCACTGGCCAATGCGCAATCGCATGCACGAGCGCCAGCACAGGGATTTGATAGTATTACAGTGATCAGTGCAATATGCAATCTCCCTGTACTAATGAAACTGGCTGGGAAGATGTTAACATCAGGGGCAATCAAAGGGTTAATTATGTGCCTGAACAGTGTTTTAGTGTAGTGTGGGAGGTTCTTTTACTAGATGAAGGCATGGATCCATGTCCCTGATTTAAAGGAACACAGGATCCAAGCCTTCCTTACTGACTGACAATCTACCTTGTTTACATAGGCATATGGTAGTCTTGCCTGTGTACCGAACGATCGGTGGGTGCGGGCAGGCGGACATAGAGTGTAGAGTCACAGTGGGAGCGAGCCGCCGACGGCACGCACTCGCACCCACTACCCAGAAATGAAGGATCACGCCTGTGACCAAATAAAATGGTTACTTTACAGTCCATTCCTCTTTAGCAAAAAGCATCAAGTTCCTGTAAATTCTTGGGCTGTCTTGCATGAACTGCACGTTTTTGAGACCTTCCCAGAGTGGCTCAATGATATTGAGGTCAGGAGACTGAGATGGCCACTCCACAACCTTTACTTTATTCTGCTGTAGCCAATGACAGGTCGACTTGGCCTTGTGTTTTGGATCATTGTCATGTTGGAATGTCCAAGTATGTCCAGTATTTTTTTTAAAACATACTGCATTCATCTTGCCATCAATTTTGACCAAATTTCCTGTGCCTTTGTAGCTCACACTTCCCCAAAACATCAGCGATCCACCTACGTGTTACAGTAGGAATGGTGTACCTTTCATCATAGGCCTTGTTAACTCCTCTCCAAATGTAGGTTTTATGGTTGTGTCCAAAAAACTCAACTTTGGTTTGATCACATCTATTGACTTTGTGCCAGAAGGTTTGAGGCTTGTCTCTGTGCTGTTTGCCATATTGTAAGTGGGATACTTTGTTGCATTTGGGTAGTAATGGCTTTCTTCTGACGGCTCGACCATGCAGCCATCTTTCTTCAAGTGCGTCCTTATTGTGCATCCACACCCAGGGACCAAAAAATAGGCCTGGGCATTTAAGACTGAGCAGCCAATTTTTTCAGGAACTGAGAGGGGGGGGGGGGGGGGGTTATTGGATTCGGTAGACATTTGCATGGGTGACTGGTGTCGGTGTCCTCCACACTGTAATGTGCAAGGCATGGTGATATAATGGGGACAGCCCTGTGAAGTGGCACTGTAATGATTACAGTGCCCCTTTACAGGCAGACCCTTTTATATTATAGTGCCCCTGCAATTGTCCCCCCCCTCTCTGTAATCACAGTGCCCTTTTACTGTCTGCTCACTGTGCAGATCTCAAGCTCCTCCTGCCCCTTTACATCAGAGTCTGCACAGGACCCCCCTTACATCAGAGTCTGCACAGAACCCCCTTACATCAGAGTCTGCACAGAACCCCCTTACATCAGAGTCTGCACAGACCCCCCTAGAGTCTGCAGAATTTCCACTGAGACCCCTTTCACACTGGATCGTTTTTCAGGCGCCTTTGGGCTAAAAATAGCGCCTGAAAAACGTCTCGCCCGAGTGCTTTCACACTGAAGCAGTGAGCTGGCAGGACGGTAAAAAAAGTCCTGCTAGCAGCTTCTTTGGAGCGGTGTGTATACCTCTTTTCCACCGCTCCTGCCCATTGAAATGAAAGCTGACAGCTGAACTGTCAGTGCGGCTCTGAGGCTGAGCTGTGTGTGAGAGACACACGGCTCAGCCCATGCAGCCGCTACCGACATCTGTACCGGCCGGAGAAGTAAGGTATGGCCGCATAGCGGTAGGTGAGCCGTGGCCAGGCCGCGGTCGCCGCTTACCTCCCGCTGTGTGGCCTAGACATCAAGAGGCTGTGGAGCGGGCGTGGCCACACCACATGTTTTCAGAGAGTCCTGTATTTCACCTGAAGTTATTTGTGGGTTTTTCTTTGCATCCCAAACAATTTTCCTGGCAGTTGTGGCTGACATTTAGTTGGTCTACCTGACCGTGGTTTGGTTTCCACAGAACCCCTCATTTTCCGCTTCTTGATTAGAGTTTGAATGCTGCTGATTGGCATTCTCAATTCCTTGGATATATTTTTATATTCCTTTCCTGTTTTATACAGTTCAACTACCCTTTCCCACAGATCCTTTGACAATTGTTTTGATTTCCCCATGACTTAGAATTTAGAAACATCAGTGCAGCACTGGATAAAAGAGGAGCCCAGAAACTCATTGACCTTTTATACACACACACTAATTACAAGCAAACAGCTATCAGTTATCAGGCCAAAATCACCAGGGTATGTAAACTTTTGATCAGGGTCATTTGGGTGGTTTCTATTGTCCTGATTTAAAGAATAAACACAGTTGATAATAAATGGCTTCAGCCATGAGTAAAAAAATAATTTGTTTTATTCATATTGTCTGAAAAATGGCTAAGAAATCATAAATTCTGCCAGAGTTTGTAAACTTATGAGCACAATTGTTTTTTTTTTTTTTAATTGTTTATTTATAACAGGAGTCCGGCCCACATCGGCCACAATAGTACAACAAGAACAGCGAATAAAATCATGGTAGGTATCAAACAGTTATAGGGGTAACACATAAACCGCGTATGCGGCTGCCGACAACCCCGACGGGACCTGCATGTATGAGTACTGTTCCAGATCGGAGGCACCGCACTATACTATCTTAAAACCCTCAATAAGGCTTCCCCCAAATGTCCAGTGACAGTGACCACTCCATTCCCACTGTTTAGTAGTCTGTGGCCCTGCGGGACCCACTCCCAATTATTTGAATTAGTCAGAAGTAGAGGTAAGAAGATAGCAAAGATAGAAATAGTAGCATAAAGCTGGGCCAGGGCCCGGAGCAGAGCAAGGGGTAAGGAGGGGAGAAAAGTTGGCAAGAGAGGGGGGGGGACTCGTATCTCAGGCACTGGACTCCCCGCTCTCGCCAGCAGGTGATGCCGGTTTTCGGGACGCCTCAGCCACCCATAAGTGGGGGCCTCTCGATCCACTCAGGGTCGATTTGAGTCTCAAGGCAGCAAATCGCCGTCTCTCAGAGCTTGTCCCTCATCCGAATACTTAAAGATATTCCACAGTCTCCATGTCTTGGTGTAGGCTTCTTCCCTATTTTGGCTAGTGAGGATTAGGTCTTCCATTTGGCAGACATCATCTACCTTCTGAAGCCATAGCTTAATGGTCGGGGGATGCAGGGATTTCCAGCACAGCGGGATACATGCCTTGGCTGCGTCAAGCAAATGACGGACCACCGATTTCTTGTACTTGCATGCGGGGGTGCCGGTGTCGTGTAGCAGAAAGTATGCCGGTTCGTCCGGGACATCCCGGTCCGAAAATCTCTGTATAATTTGCCGCACATTCCTCCAGAAGGGCGCAATCTTAGCGCAGGACCAGAAAGAGTGCAGCATGGTGCCTTAGTGTTGAGCGGAATACGCCATATTCGATTTCGCGATATTGTGCGAATATATAGAAGAATATTCGCGAATATTCGCTAATATCGAATATTCGTGATATTTTATCCAAAAAAAGTTTTGCAAAATTTCGCTAATGCGAAAATGATTGCGAAATTCTCATAAACGGAGATCATTTCCTGTATTCCTGTATTACTAAACTAATATGCACTAAACACTAACTCTACACTAACTCTACTTAAAAGAAAGGAGAATAAGGGGGCAAAAGAAGGGCGGAGAAGATAATGGCGCAATATTCCTATTGCGCGATTATCTTCTCCGCCCTTCTTTTGTATCAGAGCCAATCAGAATAACTTGAATATTCGGCAAAAGGAATATCGCGTAATATTCCTTTTGCCGAATATTCGAGTTATTCTGATTGGCTCTGATGCAAAAGAAGGGCGGAGAAGATAATCGCGCAATATTCCTTTTGCCGAATATTCGAGTTATTCTGATTGGCTCTGATGCAAAAGAAGGGCGGAGAAGATAATCGCGCAATATTCCTTTTGCCGAATATTCAAGTTATTCTGATTGGCTCTGATGCAAAAGAAGGGCGCATCAGAGCCAATCAGAATAACTCGAATATTCGGCAAAAGGAATATTGCGCGATTATCTTCTCCGCCCTTCTTTTGCATCAGAGCCAATCAGAATAACTTGAATATTCGGCAAAAGGAATATCGCGCAATATTCCTTTTGCCGAATATTCAAGTTATTCTGATTGGCTCTGATGCAAAAGAAGGGCGGAGAAGATAATCGCGCAATATTCCTTTTTCCGAATATTCGAGTTATTCTGATTGGCTCTGATGCAAAAGAAGGGCCGAGTAGCTGATGCGATTCTTTTATGTTGCCGAAAATTCGCAATGCGAATTTTCGGCAACATAAAAGAATCGCATCAGCTACTCGGCCCAGGGTCTCTCTCTAATCATACCAGCAATGCTTTTAGACGTTGATGGAGATCACTAGGATGTTATCTGTTTTAAAAATAAATTTGAAAAAATACAAATATTCGCCATAGCGAATATTCGCCGCAATATTCGAGTTATTCGCGAATACTCGAATATGCAATATTCGTAGCGAATATTCGCAATGCGAATATTCGTGAGCAACACTAGTGCCTATCTCTTGTTGGCAGCGCCAGCAGAGGTCCGAGGTCGTGGGGAAAAATTTGTGTAGCGTTGCAGGGGTCCTCTACCACCGTGTAAGGATTTTGTAATTTGTCTCTTGGAATTTGGTGCATAGAGAAGATTTATGCGTGAATCTGAGAATATGTTGTGTCCTATTGTCGTTGAAGTTGCATTTCAGGTCTCTCTCCCATTTAATCAGGCTCGGGGGGCGGTAATCGTCTGGAGGTGTGGTCAGCATGCCGTATGTAAGGGAGAGGGTGTGAGATATCACCCCCGTCTCAGAGCATAGCACCTCTAATGCCAGGAGGGGGTTGTTGGCAGCCTTCGGGGGTGATATCCTGGCCAGAAAGTGACCGAGCTGGTTTGCCCTTAAAAAGTCCAGTCTAAAATTACCGTCTGGGTCTGACAGCTCAGCCACCGTCCTCCATCTACCCAACGTGCTGAAGTGTGAGGCCTGGTATAACCCCTGCCCCATTAGTGATCGAAATCTGTGGTCACTTACACCCGGTTCAAAGTGGGGGGTACCTAGTATCGGGCGCAATGGAGAGTCATGGGCTGAAAGGGAGGCCCTCGAAAATAAGTCTGCACATATCCTCATGGTGGTGCCTATGTGCCTATGTGTTGCTTGAGGTGAACCGGCAAGGCCGAATGGCACCAAGGTGCCCGTCGGAGGGGGAAGTCACTCTGAGCCTGTTCCACCTGGGTCCACAGCTTGGTGTCGGCACCAAGTCAACCAGTCTGTTCAGATGGGCCGCGTGGTAGTAGGAGCGTATCTCGGGTAGCGCCAAGCCCCCGTATTGTTTAGGGAGGGAGAGAGTCTTTCTATGCAGTCTGGGCCGTTTCCCCGCCCAGAAAAACGTAATGAACGCAGAGTGGACATGCCTAAGGAAGACAGCGGGGATGTGAATCGGAAGTGCCTGTATCAGGTAGAGGAACTTGGGGAGAACAGTCATCTTTAGAATATTGCATCTGCCGAACCAGGAGTGTAATCCGGTGTTCCATTGATGCAGCATTGTCTGGACGGCCTTCAGGAGGGGGGGAAATGTAATTTGAATATCTGGGAGGCCCTCAAAGGGATGAGCATGCCCAGATAACTCAATGCGTTATCGGTCCATTTGAGGTGGAAATTGGCCTTAAGGGATGCGAGCTGTTGTCCCGGAATTCCCAGTCCCATGGCTTCCAATTTAGAAATAGTTTTTTTAGATTAGATAGCTGCCCATAGATCTCAAACTCTTGCATGAGGTTAGGGAGGGAGACAGCTGGGTCCGTCAGGGAAAACATTAGGTCATCGGCATACGCAGAGACCTTGTATTGCGTTTTGTGGGAGGCAATACCGGTGATACCTGGGTTGGCTCTAACGTGACACAGAAAGGGCTCCAGGGAGAGAGCGAATAGCAGAGGCGAGAGTGGACAGCCCTGTCTGGTACCATTAGTGATCCAGAAGGCGTCCGATGTCACCCCATTGGCCCGAACTTTGGCGGACGGGTCTGTATACACCGCGGAGATCCAGTTAAACATTCTTTCCCCTATATGTTTTAGCGTCTGAAACATAAACTCCCACCTTACGCGGTCAAACGCCTTTTCGGCGTCCGTCCCGATGAAGACGCAGGGCACCTTCCTCGATCTGGCTATATGTAGTAGATTCAGCACCTTAATGGTGTTATCTCTGGCTTCCCGGAATGGTACGAAGCCCACCTGGTCTAGGTGTATAAGGTGGGGTTAAAGTTCTTACAATCTGGCGGCTAAGATTTTGGTGAACAGCTTCAGGTCGGTGTTAAGCAAGGAGATAGGGCGGTAACTGCCGCAGTAGGCCGGGTCTTTCCCCTCTTTTGGTATGACTGTTATTTGTGCTTGCATCGTGGTCTTGTGCAATTTCTTCCCCGTGCTAAGGGCGTTAAACAGGGTGACTAAGTGTTCGCCGAGTGAGGGGAGAAAAGTCTTGTAATAGGGAATGGTCAGGCCGTCTGGGCCTGGCGCCTTCCCTGATTTAGTGGCTTTTAATGCCATTTGAAGTTCCGGCATTGTGATGGGCGCTTCTAGTAGGTCCCTAGCTTCAACGGATAGGGTCGGCATAAGGGAAGAGGAGATGTAACCTGGAGTCGGATCGGGAGAGGGTCTTGTCGTATTTAAATTTTAGATGGATTCATAGTAAGTTCCAAATTCCTGCGCGATCTTCTGGGGGAGGGACGCCGTCTGACCCGAGTTGGAGATAATACGGGGGATATAGGAGGCCAGTTTTTGGGTTCGCAGAGACTGAGCCAACATCCTCCCACATTTGTCACCCGACTCATATGTTTTCCGCCTACAAATTTGTATGGCCGCTTTGGCCTTGTAGTGCAGGAGATCAGTAATTTGCCGCCGCGTGGTGTCCACCTCAGCTCCTAAAGCCGGCGTCGGGGTCTGCTTATGAGCCGCCTCCAGGGTTTGCAATTTGCCCAATAGGGAGGACAGTTGGGCCGCCCTCAATCGCTTAAGTCTGGAACCGTGTTTGAGAAAAATCCCGCGGGTCACGGCCTTATGGGCCTCCCAGATCAATCCCACGTCTACGTCCGTTGTGCTGTTGGTCAAGAAGTAGTGACCTATTTCCGTCTTGACATCCGCTAACGTCTCTGCATCCTGCAGTAAACTTTCGTTTAGTCTCCACGGGGGCCTATGTGTCCTGTGATACTCTGATATGGCATATTGCATAGTGATCGGGGCATGATCCGACCAAGTGATGGATCCTATGGCCGTGTCCCTAACGGCATGCAATTGTCTATGGGGGATCAGAAAGTAGTCAATCCTGGAATATGTCTGGTGCGGCCTGGAGAAAAAGGTATAATCTCTCTCTCCAGGGTGAAAAAGACGCCAGGCGTCCACTAGTTGTGAGTTGTGGATGGTCGTGCCAATTCGTTTGCGCGTGTCTCTCGAAATCGAGGACGTACCCGAGGAGGTGTCTTCAGTCGGGGTCAGGGGAATATTCAAGTCTCCTCCCACTATCAGCTGACCTTCACTATATTGAAGGAGGTGGTCAAGGCGTCGTCTCAAGATCTTGGTGGGCGTTGGGGGCATACAGGTTCGCCAGAGTGACCCGCACGTCTCCCACCCGTCCTTTCAGGAAGAGGTATCTCCCCTCCCTGTCCTGGACAATGTCAATAAGTGACCACGGAACCGTAGCCGAGATCATAATCGAGACCCCTCTAGACTTAGACTCAGTGTACATAGAGTAGAATACTGTGGGGTAAAATCTATTCTTGAGGATTGGAATCGAGTTTGCTCTAAAATGAGTTTCCTGAAGTAGGACGATGTCTGCCTTCATGCGTCGTACGTCATGAAGCAGCATCCTCCTCTTCTCCAGGGTATTCAGGCCCTTCGCGTTCAAGGAGACTATATTTAACACGTCCATGTCTACAATATTCAGAAGCGGGAGGGTTAAGTAGGGGAGGCAAGAACACAGAGTCCAGCACACAAGACCCGTCAGGGGGGGGTGTTGGAGAGGGAGGGGTGAGGAAAAAGGGAAGTGAAAGAGAAAGAAAAGAAAGAAAAAAAAGAGAAAGGAAACACTCAGTAGGCTAGCACTAGTGTATTCCGCCTTGACAGATATACTAAGGTAGCAGGAATACTCTGCTATGACGCTCCCCAGAGATGATCTGGGTACGGAGCGCAGGCCTAAGTGGGAAAATGGTCAGACAGGGCCAATGGGCGAGCCCCCGAGCCCAGACAACCCGCCCCCGGCACACATGCATTACATGTCATATGCCCGGCCGTCAAACATAACACAGAACATAAAACATAGCTAATATACTCTGTAAACATATGTGCAGAATCAGAAAAAAAAAAAAGAGAGAACATTACACATTCCTGAATAGCATCGCATTGTGAGTAGTAACAGAACATATGCAACCTCCCACCCCCCGGCTACATGCTCAATAAAAGGTTGAAAACTAACACTGTACCCCAGTCCGGTCCCACCCCGAGTTCCCGGCAACCAAAAACAATATTGAGGAGGGGGGGGGGGGGGGGAGACCACAGCACCTACCACATCCTCTACCTAGGTCCGTGAGAAGCATTTGTATCCATTACCGGAAAAGGAGGGTACGCCACCCGTGTCATCGACGTTCAGCCCCCCCCACCCCCGCCCGGCATAATCCGCCCCCTCCCCAACCCACCACCTCCACCAGAGCAAGGATGTCGGGTGTAGCTACACACCAGAAGCGGACCATTAGCTCACTTCCACCCCAGGTCTCTCCTCAGGCAGTGCGCGTGTAGTTCATGTGCAGCAAAGTCCACTGGTATCCTCATGACAATCTCACACTTCCAACTCCCCACTCACTTTATGTAAAGTCGCATGTAGATTCGTCTACGGGGTTAGGCACAGACCGACAGGTGGATGGTGTCTCATGGGGGCCTCCAAAAGGGATCGCACTAGCTCCCATAGCAGCCGTGGCATCGGCAGGAGGGGACGGGCGACACAGTCTGGGTGCCGGCGGTGCATACAAGGGGACACAAGAGGATACGTTGCGGACCAAGGGGAGTCAGTTGGCAAAGTCAGGGGGTGGTCAAGGCAGTACTACTCACGCTGCTCCCCACCAGAAGCCGATATGTTCCTCATCCGGCCTCTCTGCTGACACGGCAGCGGTGGTCTCCGCAGTGCCGCGGCGCCCGATCTACCCGCCGGTCTCGGGAGAATCATCAGCCAGTCGAGGATCGGGATCGGCTCGGCCTCAAGGAAGCGAAACAGGGCCGGGAGATCTGTGGGTGACCTCAGAGTGAATGCCGCCGTCTCCTTACGGAACGTTACCGCCAGCGGATACCCCCAGCGGTACGTGAAGCCTGCTTGCTCGGCGAGATCGAGGAGCGGGCGTAACATGGCTCTCCTCCGTAGGGTGGCACCTGAGAGGTCCGGTAGGATCTTCACTCTGGCTCCATCCAGCGACACGTCTCCATGATCCCATGCCCGCCGCACTATGGCCTCTTTCTGTATGAAGCGGTGTAATCTGCACAGGACATCCCTCGGTCCGTCCGGATCTGCCGCCCTCGGTCCCGTAACTCTGTGGACTCTATCTAGCTCCACCCTCGCCCCGGGTCCTCCAGCACCGTGCGGAACAGATCTCTCACGGTGTCCCCGAGGTTCTCCGCCACAACATCTTCTGGGATGCCACGGAGCCGCAGGTTATTCCTACGGCTCCTGATGTCTTCCAGGTGAAGCTGCAGAGCGATGGCGGTCTCCCGGTGCTGGTCGCGGGAGCGCTCCAGCGCCGTCACCCGGCTCTCCAGCGTGGACATCGACGCCTCCCCGGACGAGATCCTGTCTGCTAGTGTGGACACTTCCCCTCCCACCTCTTGGATGTCACGCCGGTGAGTTTCCTCCAGACGGAGGATCAGTGTCTCTATGTCCGACCTTGTTGGGAGGGACTGCAGCATCGCCCGTATGTCCTGGTCAAGCGCTGCGGGTTCAGGTGGCTGGGTTGCAGGCATCTCAGTCGTCTGCGGAGCCCGCGGCCGATCCTCTGTAAAATCGGGTGTGGTTGAGGGTCTCGGGGGAGACAAGCAGGCCTCTTCAGATGTAGCCTTCTGTGCGGCGCCACGTGTCGGGCCACGTGGTGCCGCTACTATGGCGCCTGGGGAGTTTCTCTGTAGCTGGCGGAAATATTGTTGGATTTCGCCCGTGGACCTCCCCACGGGAGTGCCTCTCGTTGCTGCTCTGGTTTTGCGTTTTTCGGCTGATTTCATGCCGGTTTCATGATGATTTTGCCGGGTATAGGTGCCAAAGGCCAGGAGCTCTGAGAACTAGCAGCTCTACTCGGCCATGTCCAAGCCACGCCCCCTATGAGCACAATTGTATGTCTATGGTCGGTCAGATGTAAAGGCATGTACTTTGTTTACACCTGCTTACATGTTCACAAAAAAAAATAGAAAAGGTCTGACAGCTTTTCTGTTTTTGTAGCTGTGAAGCCTCGTACACATGCCCGAGGAACTCGTCGGAAAAGACACATCGTTTTCCTCGTCGAGTTCCTTGTTAGGCTTGTCGAGAAACTTGACAAGCTGTCTTTGCGTACACACTGTCAAGACCAAATCTCCTCGTTCTCAAACGCGGTGACTTCACCACATACTACGGCAGGGGAAGTTCAGTTACAGCGTGACAAATGTGCTATTTCCATTACAAATACTACTTTTACCGAGGGTGCGCGGGTTTCTTACATTGCATACACGAGCTCGGGTTTCTCGTCGAAAAGCAGCCCGACGAGGAACACGACGAGACAATTTGGACTCCCGTCGAGGAAAAAGAGAACTTGCCCTCTTTTTTGCTCGTCGAGTTCCTCGACAGTTTCCTCGATGAAAAACATACAAACGACCATTTTCCTCGGCAAAAAAGCTCTCCCACCGAGTTTCTTGATGGATTCTGCCGAGGAAAACGGTTGTGTGTACGAGGCCTGACAGGATGTAAATAAATGAAGTCTTTTCTGTTTTATGTCTGTTATTAGGCAAGAAACATCTTTTTGTTTTATATGTTTGTCACCAATGACTATTTTTTCAACTACTAAAAACAAATGTAAAAATGTAAAAAAAAAAAGGGTGCAAAAACAGTTGTAAACATAACAGAAAAGGTATATGCAAACTGGTGTAAACAAATTTTACCCTGAATCAGTATTCATCAGTTTTTTACTTGCCACAAAATGGGACTAAATGGATGACCCCCTTGTGTGAAAGGACCCTTGGACCCCCTATACACTGGGTATTTAGTCCTGTACATTGGTCTCTGGAGTTTAGCTGCAGGCGGAAGGGCACGGGTGCGCTGTCCAGCCCCGCGACAGGCAGCCTGTTAAACTTAATGCAAGGCTCACAGCTGCTGCCATTTAACAGGAATGGACAGAGCACCTAGCGGTACGAATGTTTAAGAGCCAGTTCACACCAGATGCAGTTTTGTGGGCTTATGCGCTAAAAATGCATGCATAGTCCGGGATTCAGATACATTAGCGTATCTTCTTTACGCTACGCCACCGCAACTTAGAGAGGCAAGTGCAGTATTCACAAAGCACTTGCTCCGTAAGTTCCGGCGGCGTAGCGTAAATTGGTCCGGGTAAGCCCGCCTAATTCAAAGTAGGAAGGAGGTGGGCATCATCTATTTAAATTAAGCGTGACCCCATGCAAATGAATGGCCGGTCGAACTGGGCATGCACGCGCATGCTCAGAATCACGTTGCATATACTCCCTAAGATACGTCGGCGCAATGCCTACGACGTGAACGTAACCTACGCACAGCCCTATTTACGTAGTACTACGTAAACGGCGTACGCAATGTAAAATTCGACGGCGTCGTTCCCTGGCCCATACCTTTGCATTACCCGCGCTGGCTATATGAGGGGTAACTTTACGCCGAACGTAAGCCTTACGCAAATCGCGTATACGAAGCATTCGTGAATCGGCGTATCTTACTCATTCGCATATTTATAATGGGAACGCCAAATGCGTCCATCGTAACTATGCGCCCACAATACGCCGGCGTAGGCAAGTTACGTCGGGCGGAGGAAGCCTATTTTTTCGACATATCTCGCTTTGTGAATGATGTTAGGTCTGGGGTTCTTGACTCTTTTAAGGCCACAGCAGTCCTTATAGTGGCATCTTAAACAAGTTTTTAGACCCCACTTACACTTGTCTTAACCACTTGCCGACCAGCCACCTTCACTATACTGCTACAGGTCGGCACGAACCGCGAATCATCGTAGCTGTACGTTGGCTCCTTAAAGCGGCATAGCAGGTGCGCCCGAGCCGGCTGCACTGCGGGGGCGCCGATGCTCATGACCGGGGACCATGACGACTGCAGGCCACGAGCGATCATGGGCATGAGAGGCAGAACAGGGACGTGTGTGTAAACACACACATCCCAGTTCTGTGAGGAGAGGAGAGGCAGATTGTGAGTTCCTAATAGCTAGGAACCACGATCTGTCATATAGTTAGTCCCCCCCCCCCTCCTCCCCCCAAAGTTGGATTACACACTAGGGAACACAGTTAACCCCTTGATCACCCCCTAATGTCGTATGACAATAGGTGGGTATTGAAGTAGTTAAAGCGGAGGTTCACCCTAAATATAAGCTCTCCCATGTGATCCAGCATATTGGCGTCAGCGCCAGTATGCTATTTTTTTTTTTCTTTAATCCCCCACTTACTGTATTATGCTGAATTTTAATTTCTTTCCCCTGCGGTGGACGGCTCTAGTATAGCGCGTCACATCTTACGAAAATACCCGATAAGGACTCGGGTAATCTCGGCGAAAATGCAGCGCCTGCGCACAGACCTAGGAGCTGACTGCGCAGGCACCGTATTTCTCCGAGTCCTATTTCGGCGTTTTTCGGAGGGCGTGAGAAATACGGCGCCTGCGCAGTCAGCTCCTAGGTCTGTGCGCAGGCGCCGCATTTTCGCCGAGATTATTCGTAAGATGTTACGCGCTATACTGCCGCCGTCCACCACGGGGGTAAGAGATTAAAATTTAACATAATACTGT
>CM056055.1:51786948-51794448 GCA_029574335.1 Rana kukunoris
ACAGGCGTTGGCTGCGCTGGCTCCAGAAGGCGGACCTGCTGCTATGGAACTCGGCTGCATTCGGCAGCTCTCGGGATCAGATCAGTCCCGGCGCTCGCCGTTCACACTCGGGGCTAATAATTCAGACCTGCGGCCATGAGACTCGGGGCTTTTCGGGGGGACATTCGGGGCTTCAGCCTACCTAGCCAGGGCCTAACGACGCCTCTGCTTGTGCACTTGTGAGATTTCTCCAGATTCTCTGAATATCTTGATATTATGGTGTCCTTTTATGAAAGTGAGATCAGCGGCGATCCCGACTCTCACTGCTGATCTCAGGTCATACACAGTTTATGAAACTGAGCTAATCAGCTGAGAACATATTCTCCACTGATTATCGCAGCACAGTGGGAATCTGTAACTGACTGTCACAGAAACAGACAGTTTATGAAGGTGCGATCTCAGTACTTCACTGGCGATCTGTGACAGAATTCTCACTTTCTGATTCACCAACTCAAAGGTGGAGAATCAGAGAGAATAGCGCGAAGCTGGCTGAGTATTGTGAAGGAAGAAGGAAGTCTTTTGACTTCCATGCTTCACACACAAGCAGCCATACAGTCAGAACACATCTTCCCCACTATTACACACCCCAAAATAAGCAGGTTAGGAATTTATAGTGTAATATATATATATATATATATATATATCATCATATAGCATATATATGTGTGTGTATTTCTATGTATTACTGATTGCTGCATCCTGAGGCTTTTTGAGTTAAGAAGAGCAGTGAGAAAGACTTCTGAAGAGGTGAGGTGGTTGTTGATTTTTCTGTGTGATAAAAAATCAAAAAAGACTATTGTTTCTCTGCTGTATGACCAGCAGTGTCTGCCCAGCAGTAGGCTGTGCCAGACTCCATAGATAGGTTCCTGTGTGGTGAAGGTAGATGCCCCAAGTGGCCAGGGTTTATTTTATGTTTTATTTATGCTGTTTGGATGCTTGCACTTGTTTCCAGCAATATGGAAAAATAAACCAAACTATTTGTTTTCAACCGTCTTCGGCTGCCTCTCTGTATAGTTCAGTGTGTAGTGAACCCATCCAGGGGGTCACACACCCCCGCTACTGAGCTAACCCCTTATACTATATAGATATATTTATATATAAAATTCTACTCGCATTGAAATGCTATTATTAAAGATGTTATTAAACAATGTTTTTTAATAATTAGGTTAATGTATATTGTTTGGTGGGAATGTAACTTTATTATTTTATTAATATGTGGTGTATAATGTGTGCTGATTCGTGTTCAACGTTTGTATTTTTCACTTCCTCATACTGTAATCCCGCTAAATCACGCGAGATTACAGTGAGAGAAGCAGTTCTCAGGAGTTTTCAGCTGTTTGTAGATCGCTCCTCATCTCAACATGAGAACCGATCTACAAAGTTTCATAAACAGGCACTCAGAGGAGAGCGATCTCCCCTGAGAATGCCTGAGAACTGCATAGCAGTATTTTACCGCACTTTCATAAAAAGGACACCTATCTACTGTAGATGATTATATATTTAAAGTGTCTGTGATTTTACATTGAGAAACATTATTCTGAAATTGTTCAAAAATGTTATACTTAGCTTTTTACAGGTGAACCTCTGCCCATCTTTTCTTCTGAGAAATTCTGATTCTCTAAGGCCGCGTACACATGATCAGTCCATCCGATGAGAACAGTCCTAAGGACCGTTTTCATCGGTTAACCGATGAAGCTGACTGATGGTCTGATGTGCCTACACACTATCGGTTAAAAAACGATTGTGTTAGAACGCGGTGACGTTTACGTGTTTTAACACAACGACGTGCTGAAAAAAACGAAGTTCCAAGCATGCGTCGACTTGATTCTGAGCATGCGCGGCCTTTTAACCGATGCTCTTGCATACTAAAGATCGGTTTTGACCCATCGGTCAGGCGTCCATTGATCAAATTTTAAAGCTAGTTCTCTTTTTTTTGACCAAAGGATAACTGACCGATGGGGTCCACACACGATCGGTTTGGACCGATGAAACGGACCTTCAGTCCGTTTTCATTGGTTTTGACCGATCGTGTGTACACACGGCCTAAGATGCCCTATATACTCAGTCATGTCACTAACCTGTAACCTAATTAGTTGCAAAATGTTCTTCCAGCTCTTTCTTAGTAGTACCACTTACTTTTCAAGCTTTTTGCTGCACTGTCTCCATTTTTCATGAGACGAGTTGATGTCATCAATTTTTAAAATTACCTTTTTCTTCTTAAAGCGGAGGTCCCATTTAAAAAAAATATATTAAAAGTCAGCAGCTACAAATACTGCAGCTGCTGACTTTTAATACATAGACACTTACCTGTTCATGGTGCCTGCAATGTCCACAGCCGAGGCTGAGCAATCGTTTGGCTCTCAACTGCCCCCGCTGCCATCCTCAGTGAGGAAATCAGGAAAGGAAGCGTTGTGGCTTCACTTCCCGATTCCCTACTGCGCATGTTTGAGTAGCGCTGCGCATCTTCACTGGTCCCTGCTGTGTTCTGGGAGCTGTGCATCTGGGGGCACAAAGTAGGCACCAGAAGTGGCGTAGATTACTGATGTGATCTACGCCAGGGAGTGGAAGCAAATACCTGTATTATACAGGTATCTTCTCCCCCCTAAAAGGTGCCAAATGGGGGAGGTTCCAAAAAGTGGAAGTTCAATTTTGGGGAAGAACGCCACTTTAAAAACATTGGATATGTTTTCTATTGTAAATTCTTAACTGTATTTTAATTTCAACCATAGTACAATGCTAAATTATATTGCAATATTAAACAGCAGCCATAATGAGTCGATTCCTGCGAATCTCCCCCTAAACCTATGCGCTATTTCATTGCCTTTAGAAGCAGTTCCTTTGTCTGCTGAAGCTATCTCCATCTCTGTTTAATGAAGCCGTTAGATTAAAAATGTTCCTGGATGAGAACATCAAGCTTTTCATTGTTACATTTTCACATTCGATGATCTTGCAGCTCAAATACCGATTGTGAAAGCTGTAAACTCTTGGTCAGTTTTCAGTACTTTACAAAGAGCAAACCACAATAAATTATGCATTGATAAACGTCTACAAATAGATAAATGCTGCAAAACACATGTATGTCCTATAAGATATGGTGGAATCATTCAGTCTAGGTATAGAATAATAAAAACGGGTGTGTATCTGCGCTACTACACAATGAGAACGATCCTAAAAAGTTAGCAGCCAGCACAATTAGTTGATAAGCAAATAAAAATAAAGCCCACATGCTGCGCTGATCTAAAAATAGTAAACAGTCTTTCAAAGGAAAATCCCTTCACCAGCTTCAGTGTATAAGGAAAGTAATACTACAGTGTCAATCCAATCGCCTTACCAGAAATCAATGTAAAGCAGGAATGTATCAACCCCCCAGCAATGGTTCTAGCTACACTCTCTGGCTCTAGAAGATTGGAAGTATATGAGCAGTGGTAGAAAGTCCTTTGTATGTGATTGAGCCAAACCCAAATAGCCAGGACATCCAGCAGCCAGGGGTATCTCAAAAACAATCTCTCCCAATTATGAGGATAATATAACCAATGGAGGAATAAAGCAGCATATAGTGAAGCCCGCCCGCCTAACATGTTTCATCCTATGGGACATCCTATGAAGTTCGAAGCTGATTGGAAACCTTGCACAGCAGCACCAGATTTTGCACACTCCAGTTTTAAATAGCTGTCCTCTAGACAATTCAAGACGTGACAATAATCCGTTAAAAGAGCAATATATGATCTCAAAGCTCTTACATATTTTTTAACATAAAACTACAGAAGTGAAGTTATAAGACTTTTCACAAATTAGGATGTTGTCATACAGATACACATAAAAGAAGCTGTAACTGATATTTTTTGAGGAATTGTAAAATTAGTGCCACCTAAATCTTAGCGCCACCTTTAACCTCTTCAGCCCTGGACCATTTGGCTGCCCAAAGACCAGAGCACTTTTTGCAATTCGGCACTTCGTCGCTTTAACTGATAATTGCGAAGTGGCTCCCAAACAAAATTGACGTCCTTTTTTCCTCACAAATAGAGCTTTCTTTTGGTGGCATCTGCAGTTTTTATTTTTTGCGCTATAAACAAAAATAGAGCGCCAGTTTTGACCCGCAGTCGGACTCACGGAGCTTGCAGCAGGCACACACACCCACAATGCCGCATCTTAAAGGGGAACTGTAAAAAAAAAAATTGGAAATCAAAGGCTGTTTGTTTTTTGATTACCATTTTGAAATAATGATGTTTTAGTTAGGCCAAAGGTGATTTATAGAGTCATTGTAATCGTTTGATCAAGATTTTTCTTTTGTTTGTTCACTTTGCCACATTCAAATCGGAAAAAAATAAAACTTGGTGAATTCAAAGAAAAATTCAAAAAGACAGAAAATTAATTCCGAATACGGATCCCGAATACGAATTGAACGAACCAACCGAATTTACCAAAACTAAATAACTAGATTAACAAATTAAAACAGAACACATTTTTAATACAAAAAAAATCTTCACGTGTACATAAAAATCATGTGAAAAAAACTCTCAGCTCCTAAAAAACAAAAGTGTGCAATCTACAAAATCTTATTTCAAAAGAATAAATGTTATGAACAAAAATCAGGGGTTGAAAAATGTATGGGTCTAATGCACTCAGATTGTGTACCATAAGGAAATTGGGGCTATCCAGCGCGGCTCCTGTGGTGTTTGAAGGAGGAATTGGAGGAGATATTGCTGTTTGACCTTCTTTTGAATATAAAGAGTCAAATAATTCTGGCGAGTGGTCACTTGTTTTGGGGGAGCGTGAGTAGCACAATTTGAGTGCTAATGATTGAACACACTATTCATTTTGAGAAGCATGACACTTTTTATGGACACCATTTTAGTCATACTTTAAAGTGGTTGTAAACCCCCGAGACATTTTTACATATAGGTAAGCCTATAATAAGGTATACCTATATGTACTGAAAATAGCTCCTAAACTTGTGCCTTTTAGGAGATATTTACCTTGAAGTGCGCCAATGAGGTAATCAGCGCATGCGCGGTGAAGAAATGGCCTCTGTGCCGTTTCTTCCCCAGCGTGTGGTGTTACTGATGGCTCCCGTGTGCATGCAAATGACTTTATGGGGAGAAGATGGATGCGTCCACCAGCAGGGACAGCGTGGGCATTGTGCGCTTTGCAGGCAAGTGCCACATAATGGGCTAGTATGCGATGCATACTAGCTCATTATGCTTTTACTTTGCAGGGGAATAAGTAGGAAGCAAAACCCAGTAGGGTTTACTTCCTCTTTAATAAGCACAATAATTCTTTTTTTTGCATAGTTTGCATAGTCTGTAGGCATTTGTGCACTTTTTATGTATGTTTATGTGGATCACTATTTGAAGCACTTTATTGATATAAAATTGCTAGAAAGTCTTAGGACTGAAGTTATCATTCATGGCATGCCGTAAAATGGTACTATTTTTGGAAACATTTAAATTGATAAGTTTAGTTCCGCTTTAATCACTTTTCTCCCTAAATCCGCTTGAGTCCCAGAGCAATTATAATTTTTTTTTTTTTTTGGTTGACGAATGAATTCCACTATTGTACCTTTGTTTCCAATCTATCCTTACATATTATATATTGCCTTTTTCAGCACAGACAGGGTTTTATTTTGGTAGCAACTTTGGATAATTATATTTTTTTTACTTGTTTTTTTTAAAATGAATAGTAAAACATTAGAAAAATCTATTTCCTATATTTCTTCCCAAAGCAACATGCATGTCCACCTTCATATATTTGCCACAAAATATAACCAAAATATATTTTATGTAACAAAGTGGAATAGTAAAGTTCAGAGTGAATGTATGTGTTTAAGAGAGCTTGATTCCCGTTTAATGCTATATTGTGATGCATGCAGGGAAAACATTTGGTTTGATTAAGCACATTGGGTCTGGGTCCATGTTAATATGGCAGGAGGACAAACAGCGGGAGCTGCGGTGGCTCAACGTGATTGGCACTGCGCTGACAAGCCGTTCACCTCTGCAGCTAAGGGTTCGGATCCCGGTCTCGGCTGCATGTGAATTGAGTTTGGTGGTCTCAGCCTGGCACCCGGTGGGTGTGCTATGCGAGGTAAGCCTGCGCTTAGTACGCCCACCCCCCTTCCACAAAACCACCACACTTACACACACTCGAAATTGGGTTAACATGCACGCACTTTGGCACGCACTAAAAAAGAGAGACGAAGGACTAACAGGGCTGGCTGAGCGGGCTAGATCCTCTCACCCCCTCATCAGTCCCTCTGCCCTGTTGGGCTTCAAAGTGGAGCAGGTAGGGCGGGCTGTGTGGGAGGACCCCCTCACACCCACCATTGCCACCCGGGGGCATGGAGAAAGATGGCAGATTGCCTCTGGGGAGGACTGCCTACTCCCAACTCCTGCAGTCCGGCTCCAATCTCGATTACACGCACAAAAATACACTTTAAAAAAAAAAAAAAAGGACAAACAGCCACTATCCATAAGTGCCACAACTGAAAAATCAGTCTGTATATGCAGCATAGCATGTTTCTTAGACTCACAGTGGTTATTCCTCTGCATTGTGTAAAAAGGCCGTTTTATCCTGCATGCATAGATCATCCTCTTCCTGCACTGTCTATATGGACAAGGCAAGCTAACACAGGCAGGGTAGCCGACCTGCACATGCTCAGTTGTGTCTTTTATGCTGGAGAGAACACTCAGGCCTCGTACACACGAGCAGACAGATTTGTTCAAATCTGTCTGTCCGACAGATTTGAACAAATCTGTCTGCTGGGATTTTGGTTTGCTCGCGTGTACACACGAGCAAACCAAAATCCCCGCCAGCAGACGGCGCACTGACGTGTCGGTGACGTGGCGGTGACGTTGACGCCGCCACGTCACCGCACCAGGAAGTAAAACACTTCTGCGCATGCGCCGAATCCATTCGGCGGCGGTGCGGGACGACATGTCTGCTGGTAAGTGTACTAACCAGCAGACATGTCGGGCGGACGGATTCCCACCCGATAGATTTCAAAGCATGCTTTGAAATCTGTCGGGTGGCCAAATCCGTCGGCTCGGCCGTACACACGATCGAATCTGTCTGCTGAAACGGTCCAGCAGACCGTTTCCAGCGGACAGATTTGATCGTGTGTACGAGGCCTTACTTGTTCTCGGAGCTAGCCAGGTCACATGATATTGACATCACACATGTGGGCGTGTATATAGGCTGTAGTGGAAATCTCATCCTACCTGAACTCTCAGCACTGGAGAAACTGTGCTGTTTATCATGTAACCGTGGTATACAGCTCATCCTAAAAGGTATACAGTGACAGTTTTAATGTCAAAAGAAGATTTATAAGCTGCGGGGGGGATTTACTATTTTCATATTACTGGATTTAGTAACACTTTCATGTAGCACACCCTAATGTACACTGCCTTGGCACACATTTATCAATTCAACACATAGGGGGTTATTTACAAAAGGCAAATACACTTT
>CM056055.1:51799448-51876948 GCA_029574335.1 Rana kukunoris
GACACCTGCATAAAGGTAAAAATATTTCATTATGTGCATCACCCCCCACCCCGTTATACTTACCTGAGCCCAATATTGATACAGCGTTGTGCCCATCTGCAGCTGCTCACTCCTCTTTTCCCTGCATTCACATGCTTTTCTGACAGCAGTGGGAGCTATTGGCTCCTGCTACTGTCAGTCAAAGCCTTAGGCGGCGTACACACGATCGGATATATCCGATGAAAACGGTCCGCGGACCATTTCCATCGGATATGTCCGATCGGGAGTTTGATCCGATGGCGTGTACACACCATCGGATCAAATTCCCCGCCGCCGGAAGGCGCGGTGACGTGGCGGTGACGCGGCGGTGACGTTGACGCCGCCGCGTCACCGCAACGTCACCGCACCAGGAAGTAAAACACTTCCGCGCATGCGCCGAATCCATTCGGCAGCGGCGCGGCGGCGGTGGGGGCCGACATGTCTGCTGGTAAGTGTACTAACCAGCAGACATGTCGGGCGGACAGATCCCCACCGGATAGATTTCAAAGCATGCTTTGAAATCTGTCGGGTGGAGAAATCTGTCCGCTAGCCCATACACACGAGCGGAGATGTCTGCTGAAACGGTCCATCGGACCGTTTTCAGCGGACATATCCCCTCGTGTGTACGAGGCCTTAGACAAGGGAGTGGGGGACTGAGCCTCGTCTGTGTCTATAGGCGTGGGTAGCGCATGTCAGGAGCGAACCCACAGATGTGTCACAATAAGAAGCCGCTCCCTTTGGCAGCAAATCAAGGAGGAGAGGAGCCAACATTGGTGGTGGACCTTAAAAGAGGAGGCCGCTCTGTACAATACCATTGCACAAAGCAGATGGGTTTAACATGTTTGTTATTTTAGAAGAAAAAAAATTGCATTATAAACACTTTAATATCAATGGAGCAATGTGAGCTGTTTTTTTTTTTAAGTTCTTTTTATTAAGGTATTTCACAACATACAAGAGAAAGAAACAAATCAACAACAACAACATACAGTACTCAAGTGCGTACAACATACATCAACACATCTGATTTAATAAACATCTGTAGCAATGTGCATTGACCAGGATGCGGCAGGGTGGGGGTGTACCAACTCTCCTCACTGTATCAGCCACAAGGTGCCTCTAGGGCAGCTCTATAGGACCGCTCACCAGGACCATGGCAGTGGTTGCCAACTCAAGCCATATGTATTTAGCCAGCAGTACTAGACTCCGCCAGCCATGCACGCCAAACCTTGTCATATTTCAGTGGACAGCCACGGTTGATGTATGTGTCCCTGTACAGGGGAAGGCTGGCGTTCACCAGACGCCTCCACTGCATCAGAGAAGGGGGTGTAGGTTTTTTCCAATGCATGGCAATATTCTTGCGTGCATAGAAAAGCAACAGACTGACCAACGTGCGCCCCGTGGAGGTTGGGACGATGTTCTCAATTATTCCCAGGAGGCACACCTCCATCACTACCGGCAACTGGGTCGCTGCGACTGCATTGATCACTTCCAGCACCATTACCCAGTACCGCTGAACCTCGGGACACTGCCAGAAAATGTGGGAGAAGTCACCTGGTGATGCCCTGCATCTCCAACACTCCGGAGAATGCGCCGGTTTCATCTTTTGGAGCCTGTATGGAGTGAAGTAAGCTCTGTGAACTATCTTGTATTGCACCATCCTGTCTCGAATGGAGACAAGTGAGCAGAAAGGGAGATCCCAGACCTCGTCCCAGTCGTCCGTATCTAGCGTGGGGATATCCCCCTGCCATCTGGACCGCAGCCCATCCAGAGGGGGGAGAGACACAAAGATCAGGTACGAGTACAAGTGCGATGTGGGTTTTACGTCACAATTAAACTTTAGTGTTCTCTCCAACTCCGACTGGGCCACAATGCAGGACGACAAGGGGAACTGAGCCGCGAAGGCATGTGACAGCTGGTGGTATCTAAAAGCGTAGTGCTGGGGTAAGTTGAACATGGGAGACTATGTGCGAAACAAGCTTAATGCCATACTTCGACCAGGCAATGGGGTCTGAGAGCTTATAAAAGTGTGATAAGGTAGGGTTGATCCAGATAGGGGCATTCGGGGATATTTCGGTGGGTTTACATTTTTCAATGGCCAGACCAGTCCGCCACGCCCGCAGGGTGCTGCGCATGGAGGGGGTCAGGGGATACGGGGCGCGAGGGCCCCGATAGAGCAGGAGCCGGAGGGCCTCCAGTGAACCAACCACCGAGGCCTCCAGTGCAGTGGAGGTGTTCATCCCATCTGGCCGCAGCCACCAGGCCGCAGTCACCAACTGTGTCCGCGGTCTCATCAAGGTTGTCAGCTTGTATCTGGGTGGGGAGGGACCCCAAATAAAGGAGGAAAAAATTTGATTCAGCTTTTTGAAAAAGGACTTGGGCACCCACTGCGGGGAGTGGCGGAAAAGGTAAATAAGTTTAGGGACAATCTTCATCTTAATTAGGTTCACCCTCCCCCAAACAGACAGGGGGAGGTTGCTCCATGCTTTAAGCCTGGATTGGGCCTCTAGCAGCACTGGGGACAAGTTTTGCGAAATGTATTCGGTCGCCGAGGCAGAGATGGTTACCCCCAGATACTTAAAGGTGGTGACCCAGCTAAGGGGACTGTCGGGAGGGGTGGTGGACCTAGCCGCCTGATCTATAGGGAAGAGAAGGGACTTGGACCAATTCACCCTCAGTCCAGTGACCGAGGCAAACGTGTCCAAGACGGTCAGTGCACCCCGAAGCGAGGGGCCCGCATCATTAAGGAAGAGAAGCATGTCGTCCGCATACAGGGCCACCCTCTCCTCCAGCAGACCCACTCGGAGACCCTTGATATGTGGTGATATGTGGAGAGCCTCCGCCACCGGTTCAATGGCAAGGGCAAACAAAGCCGGAGAGAGAGGGCAACCCTGCCGTGTTCCCCTGGAAAGCCCCCCCCCCCAGACGTATTGAGGAAGTGGGGGCCCTGTATATCACCTGGAGCCACTTGATAAATAGCAGTGGGAAGCCCATCCTGCGCAGAGTCTCCCACAGAAAGGGCCACTCCACAGTGTCGAAGGCCTTTTCGACATCCAATGAGGCCACTGCTCGCGTTCCCACATTAAGATGCCGAGTATGGATATTGGTAAAAAGTCTCCTAAGATTGACATCTGTGGACCTCCGGGGCATGAAAATGTGAGCTGTTTTTTGCTTAAGTTTAAAGAGCTTTTGTTTTTGGTAAATACATATTACATATTGTCATCCCCAAATAATTTATGTCAACACCCAGGGCTTTTTTTCAGGGGGAACTCAGTTCCATCACCTCTGGCTCAGACCCATTGGTGCCTGCTCACCACAATCACTTGTAAACACAGAAGTCTGGTTTCTGTGTTTGCAAGTGACAGCTCTGCACTCTGTGTGTAACCCCCTGAACTCTGCACTCTGTATGTAATGCAATCTTGGTATTTAATGCACCTCTAAGACCCTTCTACTGTTTGTGAAATCTGAACGGGGTCGTGGTTGAGTTCCTGTACCTATTGTCTGAGAAAAAAAGCTCTGTCAACACCTTACCACTTTTGAAGAGTATTGTTCTGACAAAGTCATACTAAGGCATGTACTTTCTACTGCTGATAGCATCTCCAGAAAACCAGCTACGACCTTTTCTAGTTAAACGGGAGGAAGATCTAAATTGCTCTTTCACCTCAGTTCAGCGGAAGCCACAATCAATCGGTTTACGCCCAAGTCCTTTATATGCACAATGATGCAAGAAAACAACTTTAAAATTCTGACGCATTGGTATCATACACCATTATTCCTCCCCAACTATCACGGATCACTCCTGGAGATGCCAGGAGGAGCGGGGTCACTGCTACACATCTTTTGGTCAAGCTCCAAACTTAAAAACTTTTGTCAGCTAAAATATATAAGAAAACTAACCTTCGCCATCTCTTTGACGCTGCCAAAATGTGCATTCCTTTCAATTGGAAACATTCACAGCCCTCAACCATTTAATTTTTTCGTCAGGACATAAATATAAACGATATTCCAAAACCTGCACATTGTGGAATAGACTTGTCTTCTCTGAGGAAGGGAATGTTCTCTTTGGATATTATACTGCCAACTGAGAGTCACTCCCAACCATTTATATGAGATCTGGTGAGATTAACTGCCTAGTGACCATGCTAGCATTACCCTCCCACATCTCTTTCTCCCATACATCTGCCCTTTCCTAGCCCCCCCACCCGCTTCTAGTCCTATTATCCTTTCTGTCCTAATCTTTCCTTTTCCTTCTTTATATATGATTTACCCTTTTTTGAAAATGTTTAGACGGTCTCTGGTGTCCACTCTAATGGACCCTATGCCTTAACTCTGCCTCCCAAGAGGAGATGGAAGGCAATATTTTGAAACCACGTTGTCCGAGCATATGCTATCCATATTACACATTTGGTTTGCGTATCTGGTATCCTACATGATGTTATATTGTACCTTTGCCTGTATTCTTTGTACCATTGTTGTTTTGATATCCCCATCAAAATACTATAACTATGGGCTAAGAATCAAAAATCCTAGGTGCTTTGCCACACTATAATCAAAATATAAATGATTTTGCACTGAAAGAAGAAGTAAAGGCCACTTAAAAAGATGGATTTTACTAACAAGAGAGAAAGATGTATCGCATAAATACAACATGCAAATTTCCCAGATACGCCACATTAGCAATCCCTAGCTAATTCTTTTACAGTTCACCTCCTGATTGTTAATGAATTTAATTCATAGCAGCTTGCAAATTAAGGTGATAGCAACCAACGCAGAGAACTACTTTGGCATTTATGACAATGTTGAATACGCAGAAATTGTTGAGACCTTTCACCTCCTTGTTTTTTTGTTTTTATAACTGTGATTTATCTGCCACTATGTATTAGGATTTATATCCTTAAATGCTTCAACCCTTGCTTATATTCTCCTCTAGTAAACATATGAGACAATTCTATGCAAAGATCATCACAGGAAGCTCTATCCTAGCCAAAATTAACCAAAGCCAAGATGCTAGTGTCAAAAATCACTGGTTTGCCTTTTAGAGGCACCCTCGGGAGCTGTGTGATGCATGTCCAACTGGAAAGAAGGCACCCGGCAAAATCTCAACACAGTAGAATGTTATCTTCCACCTGACTTAGAAACACCTCAAACTAAGTTAAAAGGCTAGAAAAAAAAGTATTGTGATAATAAAACAAAAACAATGGGCCAGATTCAGGTACATTGGCGCATTTTTTGACCGGAGTAGCGCACCTCCTTTACGTTAGACCGGCGCAATGTAGAGGCGCAATTACTGTATCCTCGTAGTATTTGCGCAGAAATTTGTGCCGGTGCAACGTAATTTCCGAGGCGTAAGGCGGAGTAATTCAAATTGGGAAGGACGTGGGCGTGTTACATTGAAATGAGCCGTGACCCCATGCAAATGAAGGGCCGGCCGGATTGCGCATGCGCACATGAAGCAGACCGTGGTCAGCACCTCTCTGCGCATGCTCACAACTCGGGAACCGCGCAATCAGTGAAATTGGAACTAAGCCCGGTCAACTTAGTGAGCTACGCAGAGAGCTTAAATAGACAGAGACAAACGCCCTTCCTTTGCAAAAGTACATCCATTTGTATCCTTTCCTATACAGCAAGGTGCTTTTGTTCTGTTGTGTGTTCGTTTGTCGGTTTGTGACTTGTGTTTGATATATTTCTTGACTGTTTAGTATAGTGTTTTTGATAGTGGTTTTCAGAGTGTTGTTTGGTGACTGTTTTTGATACTTATTTGTTGTCTCCTGTTTGGTGTGTGCTTTTTACTGTCTGAATTTAGCTGTCTGATTTTTTGTGTCTGATTTTTGGTGATTGTTTTGGTTCCAGGTTGCGGGAACATGAATGAAAGAAAGCGTAAGCTTAATTTTTCTTTGCGGGAGAAGGGCATTCTTGCCAGGGCTATTACCCAATATGGCGGTTTCCTGCACGGCCCCGAGAGTGCCAACACCACCCCGGCCAGGAAGGCACAGATATTGCAGGAAATTACAGACAAGGTCAACACGTTTGGGGGGGGGGACCCGGACACGCCAGGGGATCGCCAAGAAGATTAATGACCTCCGGCCTGTGGTCCGTGGGAAGCTGGGCAAGATTGCCGCCCATGCCAGGGGCACTGGAGGGGGCCCACCATGCCCTGTTAGGCTGACTGAGGAGGAGCGTGCAGTGGCCCAGACCTTCAACAGGCAGCAAGTGGAGGGGCTGCCTGGCTTTGAGTCCAGTCAGGAGGCCGCGAGGACAGGTACGTTTTTTTTTTTTCTATCTGGTGTGTAGCATGTGTGTGGGGGGGGGGAGGGAATATGTGGCAAGTGTGTGGATCCCCCAACCTGTGAATGTTTTGTGTCATCCACAGATGTGCAGGAGGGTGCTGGGCCATCTGGCCTGACCGCACCATCTCCGGGACCACAGTCGGAGGAAGACCCCCAGACAAGATCGGAGTCCTCGGAGGAGGTTGAGGAGGAGGAGTTTGAGTTGGAGGAGGAGGACATGTCAGGGAATGGCTTGTTTGTTTTGGAGGAGTCTTCCCCTTTGGCTGGCAGCAGCCAGGCCTCCATCAGGGGTAGCCCCTCCCACTCCTCCCTCAACAGGGCTCCCCTCCCAAGGGGCGGATTGAGGAGAGCCTGTCCTCCATAAAGGATACGCTTGGGGACATGGCCTGCAACTCCCTGGCCCTGATCAATTGCCTAAATGACCAGCAGGCTACCACAGCAGGCGTTGGTCACAATGTGAGGGCCCTCACCCAGGCTATCCAGGCCAATACGTCAATGCTCAATGATGGGCTGTCTCACATTGCCGTGGCCTTGGAGGGCAGGCCGCCAAGTGGGCAGAGACCAGGGGATGCTCCTCCTTCCCCTGATTACCCCCCCATGAGTTGGCCTTGAGGAGCCGGGGCTGTGGCCGTGGGCGCCCCAGGCGTGGGTCACGCCAGCAGCGGTAGTTTTTTTTCCCACAAATTTTTTTTTTTTTGCTGGTAATTTTTTGGTGTGCTGGACAATTTTTTTTTTTTTTGGGGTTGTGAATAATTTCTGATTGTGGGGGTGACATTCCTGCCAGAAAAGGGGTTGCACCCTCATTTGTGGTGGAGAAGGGTTCCCCAGGACCAGGGAGAAGTGATCCCCAGGTCCGTGTGAATGGTGTATGAATGTACAGTGAGATAATTGGAGCCGTGGCGTGGCGTTGCTGCTCACTAGTCCTGCATGGTGGGCTTGTGCCAATCCAATTTGATGAGGATGTGATGTGTCTGTGCTAGGGACCACAGTGGTGTGCATGCATGCATTCTCATTGTGCCATGATTAATGTGTGTGTTTAACGTGCAAAGATGCCTAATGTGAGCTGTCTACTGGCTGCTCTTCCCTCAGAAGACGCGGTAGCCTCGGTTAGGGGTGGATTGTCTGGTTCGGGGGTCAGGTCATCACGTATGTCAATCTGCAGGCCCTTTCTCACTGCGAAGTTGTGCAGCAGGCAACATGCACCGATGATCTGGCACACAAAGTTTGGGCAATACAACAGGGCACCCCCAGACTTATCCAGGCATCGGAAATGTGACTTCAGGAGGCCAAAGGTGCGCTCCACGACTGCACGGGTTTGGGCGTGTGCTTCATTGTATCTTTCCTCTCCTGGGGTTTGGGGGTTCCGGATAGGAGTCATGAGATGGGGTCCCAGTGCATAAGCAGAGTCACCTGGAAGGGAAAAGACAGGAGGATGTTAGTAGTGCATGTTCCCCTTTGTGATGTGTGCATCATGGGGGGGGGACAGTCATGCCTGCCACCCATGTCACTCACCAACCAGCCAGCTGTCCCCATACATGTTCTGTTCAAATTCCATTGGGATGGGGCTCTGATTGTATATGTAGCTGTCATGGCTGGATCCGGTGTGTTTGGCACGGACGTGCCATATGAGGTATTTGGCATCGACTATCACCTGTACGTTGATTGGAATGCCAATGCTTCCGATTGCGGTATATGTGCTCTGTCTCACGGGGGGCTGGAGTGCCACATGTGAGCAATCAATGACCCCCACAGTGCGTGGGAATCTGGCAATTCTGTAGAAATCTGTCATTGCCTTCTGCCGCAGGTCCTCCTGGGTGGGTTTGATGATTTGGTTGGCCATGCGTCTAAGGATTGCAGGCATAACCTGGTGCACACATCTGCTCATGGAGGATTGTGACATCCCAGCCACCACTCCACTTGTTCTTTGAAAAAAGCCACTGGCAAGGAAATGGAGTGTTGCCAGGACCTTAACCAGTGGCTGCACTGCATGTGAGCGGTGTGTTAGGCTGGTGATGTCCTCTTGCAGGGTTGTGGTTAATTCCATGATGGCAGCAGGGGTGAATCTGAAAATGCGAGACACCTCAGAATCACTCATGCCAAAGAGGTCTATGCGTATGCGGTATATCCTCTCCCGTGCCCTCCTCCGTGCCCTCCTCCGTGCCCTCCTCCTTCTGCGCTCCTCTAAAGTCAGTAGTATAGCTATGAGCATGGATGCCCCTGGCATGGTGGCATACAGATTGTTGTCCTGCAAGTGTGGCTGCTCAGCTCCTCACTAACAGTGTTGCTTTAGCTGACATGTAGACGGATTGTCTAATTTTAGGCAAGGTTTTATATTGTCCAATTTTAGACAGGACGTGCAGCTGATGCGTGCAGCTGATGCGCACAGCGCGTAGCCTGCGCTGCACCAACTTACTTTTGTGGATCGCCGTAACTCCCTCATTTGCATATTTGCCTAGCAAATCAATGGTGTGTCTAGTGCATTTTTTGCGCGCGCGATGCGCCGGTCTAACAAAATTACGTCGGTCTAAAAAGTCTAGATTTATGGCGTATATCGTTTTGGGGATACGGCTTAACGATACGCAGGCGCATATTTCCAAATACACTGGCGCATCTCCTGATACTCCAGCATAATGGCTTTGTGAATCTGGCCCATTGCCTCTAGTTTTAGACAGAAAATGACTGACAGAGAAAAGGGTGATAACAGCATCCTAAAATCTTTCTCTGAATGTTGACACTATTTAGGCCTTATGCACACTGGATGTTTTGATAATGCCAATCGCTTCAGCTGTAGAATGCTGCGTTTTTGCATTAGCGTTTTTAAACTTATTTTTTAGCAAAACTCTACTCCTGCAAAAGCTAATGGATCAAATATGCTCATAAACGCTGAAAAGCTGCATTTTTAGAGTTGGGGAATTTTTAAAGGTGAAAAACTCTTCTTCAAACCCACTAGTTTTGGGGTTTTTTTCCAGCCAGAAAACGCCCCTGCCAAAAACTGCTGATAAAAGCCTATGTGTGCATGGACACATAGGATAACATGCTGGGGAGTTTACTGGCTGTAGAAAAAAGTGCCTGAAGCCAAAAAACAGCTGCTTTAATTCATAAAAAGTGCCCTTGTGTGAGGAAATGTGATTGTTTATTAGAGTGGGGAAGGGCTAGAACCATTTTTGATTGCAGTCTGTGTCCCTGTTCGGAGTATTTCCCCTCACTTCCTATGCCAGGAATGATCACCTAGATAGGAAATCTTTCAAACAGGGACACTGGACAGAGCTTCTAACTCGTCACCATATATCTGTCAAGAGAGGCACTGTGGCCAGGCTATGGATATTCAAGTACATATTCTTAACAAACAGTAAGGAGAAGGTGATGGACCTTTACTGCTAAGAGAACAAACCTTAGTGATTTTGTTTAAGGGGCTTTCTCCGCAGTGCCTGCAGCTAGAGGGGTCAGTAAGAGAAGAAGCTTTATTTCTGGATGCTTGCTTGCCTTAGGTATACAGAACAGAATATAGTCAAAAGCTGCAGTACTGTAGGAAAGGTAATGTGAAACCCCCAAACGAGTGGTTAAATACTAAAGACCAGTGGCTTCCAAACTTTTTAAACAAAGGGCCAGTTTATTGCCTTAAAAAAAAATACCACCTATGCTCAGTAGGAGGCAGAATAGTTCCCCATCATTAGTGTCAGTGAGAGGAATAGTGCCCCGTTGTTGGTGTCAGTGGTAGGAATCTAATTCCACTTTTTATATGAAATAGCGCTCTGCTGTTGTTGTCAGTGGATGGAATGGTGTCTCGTCGATGTCAGTGGAAGAAATAGTGCCTTGAATCAGTGAGAGGAATAGTGCCCCAAGGGCTGAATTTTTTTTATCAAGAGGCTGCATTTGACCCACAGGCCAAAGTATGGAGAATGCACACATTTTTATCAAAAACCCTGAGGCAAATGGCATGTCCGTGAGTACAACTCCAAAAGCCTAAAGGAAAATATTGGCAATGACATCACTAAGAATGTGCTTGCCGTGTCAGGTCAACTGTGAGTGTTTGAGTTTAATTAGCCAAGCTCTTGTCTAATGCTTAATACATTAGATGGTGTCACAGATTGCAAGAGACATAACATTTGTAAAAGGGAGAGAAGAGAATTCATGTGTCTTCTCTGTTCATTGTATTACTCACTAATGATCCATTTATAAATTATGTGAATAAATGCTTCAACATCATAATTATGAGATAATCTTAATGAGGTTCCACGTGACAAAACAAGTCTAAATGGAATGCAGACATCATCCAAAGCAAGACCTCTCATGCTAAAACATTTCCAGCCCGAATAAAAACAGAATTGCACAGCGATTTTCTTACAATGTAATCTTTAAACTTCTCCTCATCCTCTCTTTTGTACGAAATGCCATGGGGTGTTATGAAGGCAAGGAGTGACATGACACACCTTGGTACTTCTTTCCTATGCCAATGTGTAAGGAAGGGCAGACCAGTGTAGATTTAATAAAACACTGGTGGTTAAACACTGAGATATCACTATGCATAGCCACTTTAAAGATGAACTCCAGGATACACAAATATTGTCTAAATACGTGAAGTATGAGCATGTTTACTTGATGCTTGGTGTGATTTGTGTATTTTGTGCAGATCTGTGCTGTAATCCAGTGTGAAACTTTCTTGGTGCAGGAGTGTCCTGTAACAAAGACCAGTCACTGCTGCTCTCTCGCTTTGTACAGAGTGACCAGTCTCGATCCTGTCCCTCCTGTCATTTTCTGTAGACAGCCTGTAGTAGGAGGACCTACCTGCAGATTTGTTCTTTGCACAGACTATGTGCAGCACAGTGATGATATCACTGCTGCTTTTGCAAAGTAATATTTAGGTTTGGTCTACACAAAAAGAATTTACATTTTCTGTGACAGTTAAAGTGGTATTAAACTCTCATATGTAAAAAAATATAAAGCTTGCACTGAAGCCAATGTTTTTAGACTGGATGCCAATGTTTTTAGACTGGAAGAGAGCTTAGTGGTCTCTTCTGTCATTGATGCCTCTCCTGGTCTGAGCGTGGCCCTGAAAAGAAGACTGGGTGAGGATGGAAGCACTGGAAACAGTGACAGCTCAGCACTGGAGGAAAACCTGTTTGAGAATGGAGCATACTAGTACACCATGGAATCAACCTGCAGGGATACCATCCACATTTTATTTTTTTATTGTTTGTGAAGTTCAATACCGCTTTAGGGAATATATTTCAATGAATGCTTGTGTGCCTAGGGTTCAGCTTTATAGATAGCCACACCCAATTAGCCGTACACAAAAAACCTAATCATTTAATACTAAATCATGGTAATTGTCTAGGCTTACTTATTAAAAATCACATTTGTCACCTTAACAACTTCAGTACCAGAAATTTCCATTCTACTTATACCATAATAACACTGTACTTTTCTGGGTAGGTGATCAGAGTAATAACTGTTAAAAGCAACCATTTTTTATGAATGACATCTAGTCATTCAGTGTGTTCTATTGTGATTAGCTGGGATTGGCCACAGCTAATCACATGGTACAGATGGCCTGTGATCACAATAGTACACAATGAAAAGTATGAAGGGAAGCTATTCATAGTGTACAATTGCCATCTGCTTTCATTGGTCACAGTGATCACATGGGTTAGGCAATGACCCGATACACCGATCTGTCATCCACTGTGTAAGGTGGACACAGCGGGTGACCGATCATGCTGCAGCTCAGGGTGCAATCCTGGGAGGACGTCATCCCCTCAGGATTGGAGAGCTCCCACTCTGCCGTCATTTCTATATAGGCCATGCAGGAGGTAGTTAAAGAAGATCTTCAGTCTGTTTAAAAAAAAAAAATAACAAGTCAGCAGCTACAAATAATGTAGCTGCTGCTTTTCAATAAAAAGACACTTACCTGACCTCATTCATGTATAACACCAAGGTGCCAGATAGCCTCACTCGCCAAATGTCTCATCCGTTGACATCCCGGTACCTTTTCCATTTTGGAAACCTAGTAGACCCCCCTCTCACACAAACTACTGTCCTTCTCTAGCCTTCAAACTAAATTCGATCTCCCTCAGCAGGTATTCTATAGCTACCGGCAAATTCGACATTACGCCTTGTCCATAGTACCTAACCTGCAATTCCCCCCCCCCCCCCTTTGAAAGGCTGATCTTGGCCGGATCGGCCTAGAAAGGCCTAATCTCTGATATTTACAGAATACTAAATGCTTATCTCCTAGAATCCCAGGGTAGACACTCTTACATGATCCGATGGGAAAAAGCCCTTAACGAGGTAATACCCATGGAGCAATGGCGGATTATCTGGTGCCAAGCAGCTAAGAGTTCAATCTGTACGCTGTACAAAGAAAATACATATAAAATCCTCCTATTTTGGTATATGACACCTGACGTGCTTCACGCCATATACCCCACCAGCTCTGATCGCTGCTGGAGGTGTCAAGGAGACAAGGGCTCCCTCTTTCACATTTACTGGAGCTGCCCAATGATTGCCCCCTACTGGTCTGAGGTGCAACGATTACTGAGCCACCTGTTGGACACGCAGGTCCCCATGTCCCCCAAATCCCCCCCGGGGATCTCCACATCCTACAAAAAGCTAACCCGCCATATCCTGACAGCTGCTCGCTGTCTTGTAGCCCTAAATTGGAAGAGCCGCTCTCCCCCTGCCCCAGAGGCCTTGCATGCTAGGATCAAAGATGTGGAGCTGATGGAAAGAATGACCGCCAGGATACAGGACAGATTGGAGGCCCATGACATTGTCTGGGGGCCATGGCGCCTTTGGGAGGACCAGTTGTAATCAGGTGGATAAGCTAACTCGATGACCTTTCCCTCTTCTTCTCTCTCTACCCCTCTTGTTATCTTTATTTTCTGTTGTCTCGAATTTTGTTTTATTTTTTTCGCTTCTTCTTCCTCTCCCCCTCCTATTGGGAGTATCCATGTGACTCCCTCCATGTTTAACGTTTTGCAATGTACTATTCTATGCTATTGTGATATGGCAACTTTGACCCCAATTTTACACTTGCTATGGCCTAGGAGCATGTAGACGGCTCATGTTATTTACTACCTGAATACCTGTAACACAGGCAGATATGTGCCTCGTCTCCTTGTACCCCTCCTTTTGCTGTATCACACGTCCCTGTTAGATTGTATGCAAACGTTCTCTTTTCAATAAAAAAGGTATTTGAGAAAAAAAAAAAAAAGACACTTACCTGTCCAGGGATCCAGCACTGTCCTCACCCAGGCCGATTCTTCACCAGTGTTCAGGTCTTCGGCACTGCCGTGTTTATTGTGGGAAACCTGCTTGGACTCCCTGAGACATCACAAACAGCTCCCCACTGTGCATGAACAAGACATGCAGTGTTTTGTAAATAATTGACCTGAAGCTTCCTGGGACCTGCAACGTGTCCCAGGTTATTGCAAACAGACAAAGGGGCCAAGGCGATCCGAGCAGAAGTGAGAGAGGGTACCTGTCAAAATTAGGTATCAGCTTCCTTAAAAAAAAAACAGCCTTGAAAAGTGGGGGGTGGGGTAGAAATAGATAAAGCAGAACTTCCTTTTTCAGGTGAAGTTCTGTTTAATAGCTTTGCATACTTTCCCCAAGTCCTAGTTTCCAGCTTGACAGTCAGAGGTCGCCTAAATGCCATTTTCCTCAGAAATCCTGTTTCTTCCTATGAGGGCTTATGAATGACACAAGGTTTGTGCATTAGCCTACATTCCCTGTAATTATGTATTTGACATTGTTATGTACTCTCAGGAGCAAGAGGACAGTGTATGAAGTTGTTTAAATGACAGAGCAGTAACTTAAATTTAGTGTGAAGTCAGATTTAAATTAAAGCGAAATTAGAAAAAGGAGGGGGAGAGACTCACCACAGCGCCGATCCAGGCAGGGACGGTGATATCGATAATTTTTTCACGAAAATGCGGCCGGAGAAGCGTGGCACCCCCACATCCAAGATAGCGACGGCCCGCTCCTCGGGATCACCAGAGGCCTCGCACGGAGCCTCCTCACAGCGCTCCGTTTCTGGCATGAAGACCAGGCAGAGGGCCAGTTCTCCACCTGATTCTGACACGGGCTCCATCCATTCTACTGGTTAATCCCCAGACTCTCACCGCTCCTATGCGGGCTGGGACCTGGAGGCCTACATTAAGACCCTGCCTACCAGGCATGATTTTGAGGCCTGCATCCAGAGGATGGAGCGCTCCTATAAACAGGAGATCTCTGAACTGCGCAGGGATATCACGGACAGACTGGAAGAGGTGGAACAGAGTGTGAAGGAGACTGTAGCTACCCTGCAATCCGATGAATACATTTTAAATGACTACACAGTGCAGATCCAGCAGCTTATGCTCTCACAGGGGACCAAGAAAACAGGGCCAGACACAAAAATATTCCGCGGCTTCCCTGAGTCGGTTGACACCAAGGACTTGGCCCCGGCGGTCACTGCCATTAGTAATGATCTGCTACAAAAAGACAAAGAGGCTACTATAGAGCTAGATCGGGTCCACGGAGCGCTGGGTCCTAAAAATTTCAACCCGGACCACCCCAGAGATGTGATTTGCAGGGACCACTTCTATGCCATTAAAGATGCCATTATGCAAGCTGCTCGCACGCATGAATCCATTCATTTTAATGACACCCGCATTCATCTGCTGCCTTATGTTTCTAAACTGACTTTGGAACTGCGTCGGGCTCCGAAGCCCCTCACCCGAGCCCCTACAAGCTAAGCACATCAAATACTGTTGGGGTTTCCCATTCCAACTGTCTGCCTCTCATGATGGAAAGTCGGCAGTTTTCCGCACCCTGGGCGACCTCACTAAATTCCTGGGGACTTTTGAGCTTTCTCAGATACCTATACCGGACTGGCCATTGCAGGCTGCCACCCCCTGGATTTCAGCTGTCCTCCGGCTGGAAGAGAGATTCCAAGAAACCCCGATGCTCCAGGTCGGAGGCCTCTTAGTTGCCCACAGGATGATTGGACTTCACCAGCCCTGTGTGTTTTTGTCTTTCTGCTTTTTTCAGATTCTAACACGCTGAGATCCTTTGGAAATGAGGGTATAAGGTTTTATGGGATGCTATGCTGAGGGCTGTTGCCTAGGGGGTCATGACAGGGGAAGTCTACCCCTCCACCTGGGGAGGGGGGTTTAGTCCCTGTTTTTTTTTTCTTTATTGTGTTCCCAACCCTTTCCAACATAGTGTCCCCTGGTTGTTTGGATCTCATCTGTAATGCACAGCCTATTCTCTCCCGATTAGGGTGGCTCCCCCCGCCTTTCCCTTCCCTTTCATGTTCTCTGGGCGATTCCCCCTATTGCTCAGGCATGACAGATTTTTTCCATGTGACCCTTTGGGGTGCCGGGGCTCTGGATCATAGGTCCGGGGTTCACCCCCCTGACTGGTACGTACTTTATAATTTGTTTCTCACACAACCCCACTGGGTCTCAAGTTGTTCAGTTTACCGTTAAGTTATAATTTTTTATATTTTGTCTACACATTTGTGTGCGGGCATCCCTCTGTGCTACGACCGCGACACCCCACTTAGGAACTTCAGCTCCCTGTGTGATATTAGCTGATATGTTGCCGGCAACATTGTTAGTGTGGCCGTTCCTTTCAATACTTATTTTTTGTTTCCTCTTTTCCTACTCTCCTATGGGCTCCTTGCCCAGTGCTGTCTCTCCCTTCTTCCCCTCCCTCTGGAGACGGTGTGCTCTATCCTGGTAAGTAGCTACTCATCTTCTGTGCTGCTCAATCCATGGCTACTCCCGCTTTCTTGACAGTCTCCTCTCTGAACTGTAGGGGTCTCAATGTCCCGGAGAAACGGAGACAGATCATATTCCAATTTTCATAAATTACGTACCCAAATCCTTCTCCTCCAAGAAACCCATTTTAGGTCCGATTCTATCCCTAAGCTTCTTCATAAACAGTATCCCACGTAGTTTCACAGTACCAACCCTTCGGCGAAATCTAAAAGGGTTTCCATCGCCTTTCATGCCTTATTCACGCCAGATGTTATAGATACTTATGTAGATGCCACAGGGAGATTTATCATTCTTAAACCGTTATATAAGAAGGTGAGCTGTACTGTTATTAACGTATTTTCTCCCAACCAGGACCAACTGCAATTCTTTTCCACTATGATCTCCCGATTGAGGAAGTTTAGCACGACCAACATTATCCTGGGAGTTGACTTCAAGGCTGCTCTGATACCTCGCATCGACACGTCAACCGGTAAGTCCTCGCTATCCCTGGCTACTCTGACCAAGCTGCATGCCCTCTTTTCCCAACTCTCCCTAATAGATGTGTGGAGGGTCTTGCACCCCACTGCTAGTGACTATACATACCATTCCCCTGCACACTCTTCATATAGCAGACTGGACTACATACTCATCTCCCAATCGCTTCTGGACCCCTCCCCTGGAGCCTCTATTGGCCTCACACTTTGGTCGGACCATGCCCCTGTACACGTATGTTTGGGGAAGGTTCCCGCCCCCAAACCTAGATCTTCTTCGAGACTTAATGACAACTTGCTTTTGGACCTGACCTGCACTGTCTCTCCCGGCAAATTATGGTCTAACTCTGATATCGCTAAAGAGTTCCGTCAATATTATTCAGACCTTTATAATCTTCCTCCTCCAATCCCCATGTCCTCATCCCAATTGGGCGACTCCTCTTGCGATATGTCGCCCTACATTATAGACACCGCCCTTCCGTCCATCCCGGTCTCTGCTATTGAGGAACTGGAATCCCCTCTAACTGATGCTGATTTTCAATTGGCCATTAAAAAACTCAAAAACTGTAAAAGCCCTGGCCTAGATGGGTTAACCTTCCGTTTTTACAAGATGTTTGCGCCCCAGTTGACCCCTCTCCTGCAAAGGCCTTCAATGCTATTGATGGAAATGTCTTACCTTCCTCTACTCTCCTCCTAGCCCAGATAGTAGTCCTCCCCAAGCCCGGTAAGGATCCAACTCAATGCTCCAATTATAGGCCGATATCTTATTTAAATATTGATCTGAAGCTTTTTACAAAAGTCCTATCTGATCGCCTTTCACCATTACTGCCCAACGTTATACATAGGGATCAGGTGGGTTTTGGCCCAGGCCGCGAGACTCGTGACAACACCACTAAGACTATACACCTTATAGCTTACGCTCAACGAAATCGCATACCGACCTGCCTTCTCTCCTGTGATGCGGAGAAGGCCTTTGGTAGGGTCAGCTGGCCGTTCCTACAGTCTAATCTTGCTCAAATAGGTCTAGGTCCTAAGATGCTCTCACGTATCATGTCCCTGTACTCCACTCCCTCGGCCTCCATCTTAGTTAACGGTGTCCAATCCGGTGCGCTGTCGATTAGGAATGGCACTAGGCAGGGATGCCCTCTTTCCCCCCTCCTTTTCGCACTGGTAATAGAGCACTTAGCCCAAGCACTCAGAGCGAACCCGAGCATACAAGGGATAGCCTTCATCTCATTGTAAACTTTCCCTATACACAGATGACCTTCTTCTTTACGTCACTCAACCCCACATTAGTATCCCATCTATATTGTCGGAGATTGATAGGTTCAGCAGATTTAGTATTTATAAATTAAACCTTTCCAAAACAGAGGCGTTAAACCTATCCTTGACGCAGCATGTCCTTACTACCCTCAAATCTAACTTTTCCTTCCAATGGCGAGAGAAATCCATCTCCTATTTGGGAACGGCCATCCCAGCGCAGATATCGGAGATTTATGCTCTAAATTATAGCCCACTTCTGACTAGACACGCCTAACGGAGGACCGTTTGGACCTACCGGTGTCGTGGTTTGGACGTTTGGACGTATGAACGCACTGAAAATGGATGTCCTACCCAACGTATTATATTTGTTCCAGGTGCTCCCAATAGCTCTCCCGTCCGCTTTTTTCCATTCGTTACGCTCTATGGCCATACGGTTTGTGTGGAAGGGAAATCGCCCAAGATTTAAACACAAACTCCTTTGCTTACCCGCTATCAGCGGCGGAATGGGTTTTCCCGACTTTGAGCTCTACCATACTTCGGCGGTGCTTTCTCGGATCTTGGAGTGGTTTCCTCGCCCATTGAGCAAAATTTCCACTTCAGTTGAACAGGATTTGTCCTCAGTTGACCTTCGAGCTCTCCCCTGGGGATACGATAGGCTCCCCCGGTCTCTCTCGGAGCTGTACCCCCTCACTAGAGACGCCTTGATGATTTGGTAACGAAAGAGGGCGGTATGCGCTCTCTCAACTGACCCAGGCCCCCTGACCCCCCTATTTGATAACCCGGCTCTCCCGGAGAGCAGATTGATCCATGTTATTGATGGCTATAATAGGGCTTCCTGGCCTACAGCACCCCGCTTCGTGAACGTCTCCTCTGGTTCCTGAATAATGACAGCCTGCTGTGTCCTCTAGAGTGACCTGGCTCACCCATCTGCATTTGACATCCTACTGTAAGATGCCTCATGACTCTGGACAGGTCCATAGGCTATTAACTGGTTACGAACAACTCATTTCCAGCCACCCCACATCATACTCTTTCTCTGATTTATAAGATGATTTTAGCCCATACTATATTTCCTTTCCCAAATTCACCACAGCTTGGTCGGAGGACCTCGGGAGAGACATTAGCGAGGCAGAGTGGCGAAAAGCTTTTTTCTTCACTCACAAATCCTCTATATCGAGTTATGCTCAGGAAAAGAATTATAAAGTAATATCAAGATGGTATCGAGTGCCGATCACCCTCAGGATCATGTTTCCATCGGCTTCTGACATGCTGGAGATGTGCCTTAGCTACAGGTACGTACTATATGTGGTGGGATTGTGACATCATTCGCCCATTCTGGAACCAAATTTTCTAAATATATTCTGACCTTTATGTTGAACCTCTCATCCCCTCTCCCTCTATTGCTCTCCTCTCCATTCTCCCAGGATCTCTAAAATCCCAAAAGCATACCCTTCTAAAATTCTGTCTTAGCGTTGGTAGACAATTGATTTCTAGACACTGGAAATCATCTTCCCCCCCAACTCTAGTCGAATGGGTGAGTGAAATGAATGGCATTATGCTCATGGAAGAGTTGCAGGCCAAATCCCTCGATAGACACGCTAAATTCTCCTTCACATGGGGTGTTTGGAGGCACTACTCCACCTCAGATAAACTAAAGAACAGACTTTTGCCCACATTGAGTCCCTGAATTCCTGTCAGGCTCTGGCCTACCATTCAGTTCACTTTAAAGCAATATATTTTGTGGTGTATTTGAGCACACCGTCTCCTTTTTCCCCACCCTTTACCCTTTCCCTCCCCCTCCCCTTTCTTGAACTCTTTCTTTATCTCTTTCCTCTTTGTCTTCTTTACCGTTAACTCATTTGCACTCCTCATTTGCACTCCATCTGATGTATGAGTCAGTTGTGACTTTTGGGTGTTGTACAAACCTTTTACTGTCTTGATGCTAACTGCACTTCTGCCTTAGCTTTCTCCCTTTTACTTCCCTGGGTCCTGGTCGCAGCAGGTTCCCATTGGGGCATCCAGGCCAAGGGTAGTCGATACCTGACGCAGGGTAGCACTGTATACTTGTATTCGTACCACTGAAATGCTTATGTGACAACCGTTTGTACACACTTGCTTGTATGGTATGAATGTTTTACATTTTGCGGATCAGACCGCCTGTTGTCGGGCATTTGGTCCGATTTCTTTTGTTTTCTGTTTATACTTCTATGAAAAATTACAATAAAAACAGATTGAACCTAAAGCGAAATCAGAGGAAATTCTACACATTTTTCACAAGCAAGTTTATATAAATTATTCATAAAGGCTTAAAGCTGAAATCCAGGCAAACAGGTAAATGCACAATTCAAATACAAACTGAATACAAGTGTTTAAAATTCAGTAAGGTTCACTAAATTTAAAGTTGAACTCTAGAAAGGTTGTTTCTTTTTAAAATGTACCAGCTTACTATGGGTTAATTCTAACAATGTATATACCAACTCGTGGATTTCTCGGTTTCATTTACAATTTACATCTTTACTGCTGCTATACTGTGGATTATGTACAGCCACTCTGCTCATTCCTCCTCTCCCCTATTTGGGAGAGTTTTGTATTAAGTGAACCCATTCACAAAATACAAAGCCTACTGTGAATGGACAGCAGAGGGGAGAGTGGCTGCTGTGGGAAAAAGCAGCATCACTCCTGATGGAGTGCCCAGAGTCACATTAATAGATGTACTCCTGGAGCTCAGCAATTGTAAATAAAAGAGATAAGATAAGTTCATTACATGGCCTACACTCTATTGGAACAACATACTGCAAGCCAGCACATTTTAAAAGCTGGCTATATTCCTTCAGTTCAGCTTTAGTTTAGCACTTTTCATTGAACAGAAACAATACATTAAGACAAATGTGATTTATTTTTAATGCAATGTCAGTATATAGGAAATGTATTTAAAAAAAATAGATACAAAAAGACAAAAAAGTCTAACAAAGTCAATAATGGCTTATGCAGAGCAGATAAGGTATAATCTGTTCTGCGAATATTACATATTCACATTACCTTTGTGGTTCTGTAGATAATGCGCTCCTGGCTTCCAATGAGGTCCGTGGGTAATAACTACATCATGAGAAAGAAAGAGAAATCAGATTTGATTTAATGACCCAAGACCAAAAACATTAATGGGTAAGTGTGCTTGGTGACTTAGTGATTTAGTGGAGAATTGTGGAGATCAGAGCAGAATTACAGCAACTTCAAAGCAAAAAACGAACAATGAGGACATGAAACCAGGACTGGACCAGGTAAAGGAAGCTATTTAGCTAAAAAAAAAAAGTGATCCTTTAATTACAAAATAGCTTCTGCAGAAATTGTAAATGCTGTAATATTTTTTTTCCCCAAAAGTTGATAGTAAAAGGAAAATATCCTCCTAAACAGTTGTCACTATTGGAAGATTTTCATTTAATACAATTTTTATGACAGTTGCAAAATGTTGGATTTCCCATCACTTTCTGTCACCAGCAAAAATAGAAAGTATGACTCTTCCCATTAGAGTCACAGACTATAATAGAAACCTGCAATGGTTTTGAAAGGAAAACAAAGTAATTTGAATGCATTTCCAGGTTGATCTGATGCCAATATAGTGACTGGCAAAGAGGGTTAGCAAATGGGGAGTGCTGGAACTGTAGGTAGGTCTAGTAGCTGCATTAACCACTTGCCCACCGGGCCTGTTTTTCAGATTCGGTGTTTACGAGACTAAAACAGTTTTTTTTGCTAGAAAATTACTTAAACCCCCCAAACATTATATATTTTTTTCTAACACCCTAGAGAATAAAATGGCAGTCATTGCAATACTTTTTGTCACACCGTATTTGCGCAGCGGTCTTACAAGCGCACTTTTTTTTTTTTTAAATTCACTTTTTTGAATAAAAAAATAAGACAACAATAAATTTGGCCCAATTTTTTTATATATTGTGAAAGATAATGTTACGCCAAGTAAAATGATACCTAACATGTCACGCTTAAAAATTGCGCCCGCTCGTGGCATGGCGTCAAACTTTTACCCTTAAAAATCTCGATAGGCGACGTTTAAAAAATTCTACAGGTTGCATTTTTTGAGGTACAGAGGAGGTCTAGGGCTAGAATTATTGCTCTCGCTCTAATGATCGCGGCGATACCTCACTTGTGTGGTTTGAACACCGTTTTCATATGCGGGCGCTACTCGCGTATGCGTTCGCTTCTGTGCGCGAGCTCGTCGGGATGGGGCGTTTTAATTTTTTTTTTGTTTTCTTATTTATTTTAAATTAGTTTATAATTTTATACACCAAAATAAATAAAAAAAAAAAAAATATCACTTTTATTCCTATTACAAGGAATGTAAACATCCCTTGTAATAGAAAAAAGCATGACAGGTCCTCTTAAATATGAGATCTGGGGTCAAAAAGACCTCAGATCTCATATTTAGGCTTAACTGCAAAAAAATAAAAATAAATAAAAAATTTAATTTTTCAAATCTCAGAAAAAAAAATGTTTCTTTAAGACGCTGGGCGGGACTGACGTTTTGAAGTCACTTCCCCCCAGCAGAGCTATGGGGGATGGGTGGGGGCGATTTTTCCCTCACTCGTATCCCAACACAGCTGCCGACAGGACCCGATCCCCTCCGCCGCTACCGACGGCTCCGGTAAGCGGCGGAGGGCGTGGGAGAGCGGCGGGAGGGGGGGCCCCTCTCCCGCCACCGATAACGGCGATCTCGCGGCGAATCGGCGGCGGAGACCGCCATTATCGTGTACAGGACTGCCCACGGAAAAGATGGATATCTCGGTTGTGGCAGCAGCTGCTGCCATTACCGAGATATCCATCTTTAAAATCATGACGTCTTTTTAACATGACGCCGTGGGCAAGTGGTTAAAGGATCACTAAAGGAATTGTTTTTTTTTAGCTAAATAGCTTCCTTTACCTTACTGCAGTCCTGGTTTCATGTCCTCATTGTTCGTTTTTTCTTTGAAGTTGCTGTAATTCTGCTCTGATCTCCACAATTCCTGCTTGTCTGGCTCCTTATGAAAAATCTCATGGCAGCTTTTCACTGTGGTCCAAGCTGTCATTACTGTGTGTCTAAAACTCCTCAGAATCAGATTCATTTTAAAAACAAAACACTGCCCTGCATTTGTTTGTTTTTGTTCTGCGTGTCTCTCTACTTCACAGAAACATGAAACCAGTTTAAAAATGAAACTAAACTGCAGGCACATAATATGATTGATTTTTATCTATTTTTAACCACGTGCTTACTGGGCACATAAACCCCCTTCGTGCCCAGGCGAAATTTCAGCTTCCGGCACTGCGTCGCTTTAACTGACAATTGCGCGGTCGTGCGACGTGGCTCCCAAACAAAATTGGCGTTCTTTTTTTCCCCACAAATAGAGCTTTCTTTTGGTGGTAGTTGATCGCCCATGCGGTTTTTATTTTTTGCGTTATAAACAAAAAAAGTGACAATTTAAAAAAATATATATATTTTTTACTTGTTGCTATAATAAATATCCCAATTTTTTTTTAAAAAATATATATAATTTTTTCTCAGTTAAGGCCGATACATATTCTTCTACGTATTTTTGTAAAAAAAAAATCACAATAAGTGACTGCTTTGCGCAAAAGTTATAGCGCCTACAAAATAGGGGACAGAATTATGATTTTTTTTTTATATTTTTTTTTACTAGTAATGGCGGCGATCTGCGATTTTTATTTGGACTGCGATATTGCGGCGGACACATCGGACACTTTTGACAAATTTTTGGCGCCATTCACATTTATACAGCGACCAGTGCTATAAATATGCACTAATTACTGTATAAATGTGACTGGCATTGAAGGGGTTAACACTAGGGGGTGAGGAAGGGGTTAAATGTATTGCCTGGGTGTGTTCTAACTGTGTGGGGGGAGGGGGGTGACTGGGGGAGGTGACCGATCCTGTATCCCTATGTACAAGGGAAACAGCATCTGTCTCCTTTCCCTGACAGGACGTGGAGCTCTGTGTTTACACACACAGCTCCACGTCCCTGCTCTGTCACCGCCGATCGTGTGTACCTGCCGGGTACACGCATCGAATCCTCGGTGATGCGTCGGGACTGTTTTTCCTTGCTGCACGCCACCCTGTGGTGCGAGCGGGGAATTACAAGTAAATCACGTCCAAAGATGTGACCCCGGCGCCTCAGGTCCGCGCTGTTGACGTATTCTGTCAAAAGCGCGGACCTCTAGTGGTTAAAAGGAATCAGTTAACTTTTATGTCTCTATACTAATTTCCTGCTAGGGTGATTGGCTCACTAATTTTCCCAGAAGTTTTCAGTTAGATACAACTTAGTTTTTAGGCACCCTCTGTATCAAAAATTACATTTTTCGTGACATACTCCTAATGGGTTAATCACTTCTAAATGTATGCAGGCCCTGCTACTTTCCTCATTTCAGTCCTGCAAGTGCAACAGCTGATCAGTAATGGAAAAGTCACTCCCATTCAGAGTCAGTATCCAAAAGACAGAGGAACAAACATCTTTCTTCAGAGCAAAAAAGGTAGGAATCTGCAACAAAGTGTTTTTCTCAGCAAAAATTTAAATAGCCCACGCATTAGAGGCACAGCCCCTAATCTACATGCGTCCAGCCCCCTAATCTACATGCAGTGCGCCGAACGCATGGATTCCAATGTTTTATTTGTTTTGTTTTTAAGCATGTGATTAGAGCCAGAGAGGAGGCTTTAAAAAAGGGAGCACTGCGCCCCGAGCACACCCACTTGTGTGACAACAGCAAATACATTTTTGCTATTGTCTCTCTCATTCTCCTCCCGTACAATCAGGAAGCCCCCATTGGCCAGGAAATCTTAGGAATCCCTGGCCAATCGCATCTTAAGGCACACTGTCCCTGTGTAGCTGGGAGGAGAATGTCTCTCTGTGTACTCCCTGGCAGAATCAGTCAGGGCATCCCCGGCTCTTCTTTCTCCCTGCCTCCATAAGGTAAGGCAGGGGGAAAGCCTGGGCTTACACTGTGTGAGAGCTGATTGGAGGAAAGGCATACACCCCCACTCCACATAGACAGAGAAACAAAGGAACATGCAGAGCTGTAGTCTGAATAGAGCCTCTATCTGCTTAGCTACCTCTGAGCTCCTTCCCGGACGCACATTTTCAGCTACTGTTATCTTGTGTCAGAGAACTTGTCAGAAGTGACTCTGCAGATAACAGAGGAATGGAGTAGCAGAAAAACACATGGCATTTAGAGCTTTGGAGAGAGATAAGTAAACACTACAGATATACGTGCCTGGGTCAAATTCCAATCAACATAAATGACCCCCACTTGACAAGCATATACAAATATCCAATGAATTAAAACCATACAAAATGTCACAATGAACAGAAAAGGAAAAACATTTATTCAGGGTCATATATAACAATAAACACCTGACAGAGACATGCATACATTAAAAGCCAGTTATCAATAAAAGAAAAAAGTAACAACTCTATAGACTCCCATCCCATGCTTAAAATCCAAAAAAAAAAGAAGGAACAAATAATAAAAATGTGAACCCCACCAGACTCACCAGGACAGTGGAGTGATGGAGATCATCAGCTGTGCAGGAGGGAAGATAGGAATTGGACCCATTGTCACATAAATGAGTGACATCCCACTCAAAGTTCTTAGGGGATATGGGTCTGCAGTTGGAAAATCCAATAAATCTCCCTCCTGCATAGGAGATGAAAAACATTTCCACCTCTCTTGGGAACACATACTCTGTCCACCACCACAGGTTCCCAACATGGCAGTCAATAAAAAAGTCCCGCCACACTAGTAGAGTGCCATTTCTCAATACTGTAAAGGTCTCCTGCTGTCTTATATAAGACACACCAGCATGATGTGAGAACCAGCATGATTCAGGTGCTGGTTCCCACATCGCACAGAACTTGCAGGCAGTTCACACTATAGAAAGTTAATGACACCCCCAGATTGGTTTGCATATCGCAGTGCGATAGTGTCAAATGGTGCAGGAATCAGATTGCATGCAAACCGGATTCCAGTGCGGACCAAAAAAAGTGTCCTGCACCATTTTGGTGCGAATGCGATGCAAATTCAGCCATATAAGCTGTATGGCTGAGTTTACATCGCACAGACATCACATGTGATCTGCACGGCAGTGTGGTGCGAATCACATGCAATATCGAATGACGTACCAGTGTGAACCCAGCCTCAGTGTGATATAAACCTTTAATATGTAGCTTGTTAATATTTACTGTAATTATGTGTGGAAAGGCTGTGTCTTCCGCAGCTCTCCATCAAGAGTTCTTATCAAGCTTGAGCAGCTTGTTCTTTTCAGATAAAAGTAGAAAACAATTGGCATCATTGAGACCATTCACTGGCCTAATGATGTTAGGAATAAGCAGAAGCGCTTATTAGTCTCTTATCCACAGCCCCAACAGAACCTCATTCTATTCTATAATTTACAGTATCTCCATCATAGAGTACTGCAAGGTGGAGATTATTTGTTGGGTATACTATACTAAGAGTACAATTCAACCACAACAGAAAAATGAAACCATGAGCTATGTACAAGGTGCACAGCCTCCATGCTCTGGAATTAGATTTTTCAATCACTGTAGGTATTGCTATAGTATAGTGGCTGATTGACTTCTGTTGGTAACCTGATGGTCTAGAAACCTTATTTAATTATCCGTTTTTGATGCCAGAGAGCTGTTCCCAAACATAATCGCTCACATACTTGAAGTTTAATAAAAGAATAAAGAAGCTTCCCACACTTGCCAATCAAGTAAAACCTACTTTTGCAAGTTTGAATCTGAATGGGGATAGGGAATTTTTAAAGCAAGAAAACGAGAAATAGGGGGATTTGCACAGTACCAACATTAGGAAGTAGACCAATGTTCTCACACATCTGTGAAATCTGGATTAGGTGAAACTTTACTCTCTGAATCAAGATTATCTATTTTCAATCCTTACGCTACCTGCCTTAGTAAATGGATAGGAAGGTATATTATACTTACAGGTTTGAATCTTTTAATCAATATGATGTCCTACATCCTAGAATTCTTCATGGGCATTTTATTTCTATCATATGGGGAGAGAAGAAGGGGCTTTCTGAGCAAAGCATGCCCTCCTGTCTGCATGCCTGAACTTGCAAACGTGTACCAGCAGCCCTTGTATATTGTACTGCCCATCCACATTTTTTTCTAGATTTTCACAGTAAGGGCAAGTGGATTCAAGGAAGTAAATGCAGCATGAATCATCTGCCTTTAGTCAAGATCATCACAGCTAGAAATGTGGATGGATACTTTTGCTTTGAATACTAAAAAAGAAATGCATTTTTTCATTTGAGGTGCCCTGTTACAGACACGTTTACTTTAACTGTACTATTTCCATGGAGGAGCAGAATTTTTACACTTGCACAGGTGTGTTAGAACTACAAAACAAGGGGGTATGTGTTCTGTAATTCACAGAGGTAACCTGTGCTGGGCAGATAAAACCCGTTGGGATAGCAGTATGATGGAGGTACTGCAATGTCCACTCAATACAGGAAGTTACTAGCTTACTGATTTGCTGACAGGATCAACAAGTATTGCAAAAGGTTTGCACTTATGGAACACACACACACACACACACTGTGTATATGAGTGGAACAAATACTCGGTGTAAATTTAACCACAGAAGTCCTGATCTCTCTAAAGCTCACCATGCACTGTACAATCTCCATTAGATCTACCATCAACTATGTAGTGCAAAAGTCTGTCAGATTAGATACACATTGATTGGATAGATTAGGTGTGTCCTCCAATTATATATGTAGCACCTGGTTACTTCCAAGTACCGATGCTTTGTTAAATTTAGAGGGGGATCAGAGAGTTAGTTAGCTCTAAACCAGTTAATCTATTCAAATCGGGTCTCTGTCTCAGCTTGGCTGTGCTGTGGGCTTATTCTGTTGCTTTTGGGGTTCTGTTCCCACCCAGGACAATAGGTGGCAGCAGTGGAGTCGAGGTTTGGGTGCTTTTTCCCAGCAGCCTATGCTGGGGGAGGGTATTTATGAGACAGACGCCATTGGTCTGGGTTCTTCTTCGAGTGTGACACCCACCTTTAGGGTGACTGCATCACGGCGCCCCCGCGAAATGGCCTACCAGGCCGGGTTGCACGTGCCACGAGGTGTTCCTGGTTCCGGCACCATGTTGGTCTGGAACATTTAAAGCTGTGGCGGGGCTCCAGTAATCGACTGGGTCCCCAATCCTGAGAAGATCCCAAGCGAGATAGCTGTTCGGTGAGGAATCCATCTGAGGAGAGCCAAGAGAGGCTGGCAATTCAATAGGGTCTCGACAATCCACCGGGGATAAAGGGAACCGAATACTAACAGGATGGACGTTGGTCATCTGTATACTACCTGAAGGAGATCCAGGCCGAAGTCTTTTAAGGAGGATTACCTCTGCTACCTCAATCCTAAGGAGGGTCTGTGACAGAGTCCTTTACCTCTAAGTTCAGTGAGAAAGGCCTGTCCATGTACGCTATACCCACTCCAGCTGGAGTAGCAAAGAAGACTAAGTGTTGTTGGAAGCAGGACTGTTTCCCTTTTGATACGCCTGAATCTACTATTTCTCCTTCTACTTCAACTCGTCTATCACCACAAAGTTTTATTGTTTTTACTCGGCTGGGTAATAAAGAGCACAAAATAAGACACCTGTCATGGACATTCCGTTAATGCTACATCCACCATACACCCTTAGACGGTGGAGGAGCCATGAGGTAACATACCACCCAAACCAGCAGCTCCTTCAGGGGTAGTGCTACATAGTTATTTAGCGCTGCTAACTCTGCAAATGTATGCTATATAAAAAGAGGCACTAGTTTTAATAATAAATACTGCTCAGATAATAAACATAAGGTAGTTTGGAATGTTAATTAAATTGCAGCTAATACTGATGGGGATGGTGCAGCTAACCCCCAACAAGAAAGGAGAGGGAGATCCAGGCAAAATTGAATGAGACAAAAACAGAAACGATTGCCACAAGTACCCTCAAAGCGTAGTATGTTATTGTCACATTTATTATTTAAAAGATTTAAAAGATTTAAAAGATGCTTTCACAAACAATAATGCCAGTAGGCAGCAAAGTCCCAAGCAGCAAACATCACAAAAGGACAGAAAAGGAATCCATCAGTTTGGTGAAACTGCCCTGGCAACAGGCGGGAAACCGCTCAACAAATGGGATTGAAACAATGCTGCGAGCGTCCACACTGAGAGAATGGTAACAGTACGTTGGGCCCTGTCTTTTCCAAGTATGACATCAAAGGGTTGGAACACGTTCCCATATCAGCCTATTCTACCAGAGTGCCTCTCACTATTTTAGGGGCTGGTTTACACTGTAGATCTGTGCGGAAGGGATGATGTGAAGTGAAGTTTATTGGATCACACTTCTCCATTTCTTTGTTTCAACTTTATATTAAAGCAGAGTTCCACCCAAAAATGGAACTTATGCTTAACCCACTGCTCACCCCCTTACATGCCACATTCGGCATGTAATTTTTTGGGGGGGGGAGTGGGGGCTTCAGGAGGAGTGGGACTTCCTGTCCCACTTCCTCCTTCCGCCGAGGGGCTAGTTAGGCGATTAAGCTTAATCACCTAACTTCAGCCCCTCCCTGTAGGCGATCACCTGAGACACTGACAGGTCCCAGGCGATCTTCTGTCCAATGGGACGGCGCAGTGCCTATCGCGCATGCGCAGTGGGTGCCCGGCCGTGAAGCTGGCCGGGCAGGGGGGAGAGGAGGGGGGAGAGGAGCGGAGCCCCGTCCGGCGCATCGCTGGAACCATGGACAAGGTAAGTGTCTGTTTATTAAAAGCCAGCAGCTACACTTTTTGTAGCTGCTGACTTTTAATAAACATTTAAAATGGCTGGAAAACCCCTTTAAGTGTACAGACACTTAATTTATGTCAGTGGTCATCAACCCTGTCCTCAGGGCCCACCAACAGGCCAGATTTTATGTATTACTTTGGGGAGATGCAGACTAAAATACTGCAATCACTGAGTAGCAAATTATATCACCTGTGATTTATTTCAGTTATCTTGCAAACCTGGCCTTTTAGTGGGCCCTGAGGGCAGGGTTGATGACCATGGATTTATGTCACTGCACAGCAGCGCGGTGCGCCGCGTTGACTGTACGGTGTCATGCAGAACCACGCAGTGTAGTATGATATTAAGCAAAAGGTTGCATAATATTGTACTGCTCTGGAAGTGCAATGTTCTGAACATGACACACAGAAAACAATTGCTTTCTTTATGTCTTTGCAGTTACCGTATTTATCGGCGTATACCGCGCACGTTTTTGCCCTGAAAATCAGGGCGATGGATGCCGCGCAAGACACCAAAACTGTAAGTATAAAAAACATTTTTTCCACAGGAATGGGGGCCACTTTAGGGGTGTGCGCTATACGCGGGACTAAAATCTCCAGTACATTACAGTCGACTAAAATCGAATGGGTTAAGTTAGGCTCCATTCACATCTGAGCGACAAAACTCCGGACGCCCGTCGCGCTTGTCGCTCGAGATGTGAAATAACATTGCGGTCTATGGAGACTGTTCACATCTCCACGCCTGTCGCCTGAAAAAAAGTCCCGGACCCTTTTTTTCAGGCGACATTGGCGTTCGCTCATAGACCGCAATGTTAAAGAAAAAAAAAAAAAGTTTCATCTACAGGCGGCAAGATAAGCCGCGTACACGGCGTATCTTGTCGCCTAGGTGTGAATGCAGCCTTAGATTCAAAAGCTTTATCTAACCACTTCAGTCCTGGAAGTATTCACCCCCTTCCTGACCAAGGCATTTTTTGCAATATGGCACTGCGTCCCTTTAACTGACAATTGTGTGGTTGCGCGATGATGTAGCAAAACAAAATTGATGTCCTTCTTTCCCCACAAATAGACCTTTCTTTTGTTGGTATTTGATCACCTCTGCGGTTTTAATTTTTTTTTCGCTATAAACAAAAAAAGACCGGCAATTTTGAAAAAAGCACAATATTTTTAACTTTTTGCTATAATAAATATCCACATTTCTTTTTAAACAAATGTTTTCCTCAGTTTAGGCCGATATGTATTTTTCTACACATTTTTGGTAAAAAAAATGCAATAAGCGTATATATTGATTTGTTTGTGCAAAAGTTATAGCACCTACAAAATAGGCTATTGATTTATCTGGGAACAGATGAGACACTTTTGACAAGTTTTTTAAATCATTGACATTTATACAGCGATCAGTGCTATACATAGCCACTGATTACTGGCAGGGAAGGGGTTAACACTAAAGGATGATCAAGGGGTTAAATGTGTTTCCTCACTGTGTCTTTTAACTGGGGGTGGGACTGATTGGGAGAGGAGACCGATCGGTGTTCCTATATATTAGAAATACAAGATCTGTCTCTTCTCCTCTGTCAGAACGTAGATTTGTGTGTTTACACACACAGATCCATGTTCCTGCTCCGTCAGGAGCGATCACAGCCACCAGGCATGCGCATCGGCTCCTCAGTAACACAGCGGGCAGGAATAGGAGAACATCATATGATGCCCGCCCAGGATGGGAGATCCCATCTGTGGATGTCATTTGACTATACGTCGGGAATGAAGGGTTAAAGCATTAGTCTATGTAACAGAATGGCCCGTAGGACCCAGAGGCTCTTTAAGGATGTGGGGTACTCCTGTTTCAGCTTCACCAATGACTCTTGTGTCTAGGGTCATCCTATGTCCACTAGGGGCATAGGATGACTGAGAAATGATATCTTGGATTACATGAGATGGGACAGTAATGATAATCCACAATATATTCAAGAATGTCTAGAAGAACTAATTACAACCGGTCAATTGAGTGACTCGTTCAATGTGGAACATAGTCTGTCAAGGGGGCAATTAAGTCTGCTACTGTAATGTAAATTAACCTTAGTTTGGCTTCTAAAGACCTGTTCATTGTGTGATGCTAATTAACACTGTTTGTGTGAATTTCTATTGATGATAATGTGTGGTGTGAATTAGCACAATCTAAAAGGTCAGATGTCTGACTTATGTTTACTAAAAGAATGTGTATTGTATTGAGGTGAGAAGAGCTGGAATCTTGACGTCTGACTTGTCAGCTGTAGCTAATTAGCTCCTGTGGATTGTGTCAGGCCTGGCGCCAGAAAGTCTACCCAAGATAATTTGTATTGGAGGCTCGTTAGTACCCATTGTATGATCTTGTGGGTGGAGTGTGTCATTGTCCCTTTGATTGCTGCAGCATGCTTTCTACTGTATAAAAGCCAGAGTTTACCATTAAAGTATCGATCTGTTTTGAACCAGAGACAGAGCTGTGCGTCTCATCTTCTGGGGGAATTCTTATGGATCGTGTCTGCTGGATTGTGGGGTGTCGATAAGCTGTCTTGGGTTGGTGGAATGGAATATCGTAAACGGCGTTAACCCCTGACCGCTACAGTCTACAATTGCCAAACTCATGATGTAGTCCTGAAGTAAAAATCGAATTATGGTATTATTGTTTGAACATGCACTACAGACACAGATTTAGCTCTGGTTCACCCTGCTGCGACTTGCTATGCAACAAAGTTGAATGACAAGTCATGCCCCTATTAACAGCAATAGAACCGCGCTAGTTGATGTGACGCAAGTCGCTCAGACTTAGAAAAGGGTCCCTGCACTACTTTGGGGTGATTAATCATGACTTGCATTCACTTCTGTTCAAAAAAGTCCTATGCAAGCCATGATGAAGTTGCGCAGGGATGTCGGCTTCAAAGTCCCATGACAGTGATACACATCTTTATGAATAAAACCAAGTTTCCAGTGGCTGCCGCCCCATTAGGGGCACAGCCCCCCTAATCCATTCCCCCCGCCCCTAATCTTAAACTAATCTACTTATTGAAACAAAAAGAAGAAAAATACAAAATTGGAAAACTCTTAAAATTAAGATTTGTATCTATTACTACTGTATGTAAACAATATGTCATTTGACCATATATCTGTCACAAACAAAAAACGAGGGATGGCAAGATGTTTTCATCCTAGAAAGGAAAAAATAAAGATGGGGGAATGAAAGCTTGGAGCAAAAAGGTATAACACCATAGATCAGCACAGCAAAAAACAATATCTGTATGTTTTAGCCAATAAACACCACCACCTAAAAGGATATTATTTTTGCTTCAGAATATCATTTGTTGCATGAAATCTGCCATAAAACGTGCTACTATAATCTGTATAGAGATTTATAGCGCTCAAGAAGGTCATGTAACAATTCAATGAATACAAAATAGAATACATCACTGAAGAAGGCAAGGGAGGATACACAGATGAGATCTGCAACAAAAAAAAAATACAGCATTAGTAGTACATGATAAGTATTTATATCACGTACACTTTCTGTGGATAAAATCTGCTTACTACTCTATTGCCCTAATCAGGAGCTCTTTTGGAACTGAAATGCTTATGTTTAGTGAAAAACTGTTGCAGGAATCACCATAAGATCACACATACATGATTAGCTGTACTCTATAAATCCATCTGCCAGCTTCAAGTAAAACTAAAGGCATTTTTTTTATTAAACTAATAAACATGTTTTACTTACCTGCTCTGCCTTCTGAGTAACCCCCTAATAAGTCGCTTGCTGGGGGTTAATCATGTGGGTTTGTTCCTGAGCCATGAGGGCTTTCACACTGGAGCGTTGCGCTAGCAGGACGGTAAAAAAAGTCCTGCTAGTCGCATCTTTGGAGCGGTGAAGGAGCGGTGTGTTTACCGCTCCTATACTGCTGCTGCCCATTGAAATCAATGGGACAGCACGGCTATACCACCCACAATGCGCTGCTTCAGCCACTAGCGAGGGTTAAAAGTGCCCCGCTAGAGATCAAAATGCGCCGCAAATCTGCCCCTAGCTTTCGGCGAAAAAATATGAGATCATCTATCATTGCCGTTTTACACAGAGACAGCGTCCTGTCTCTGGAGAGGAGGAGACCGATCTGTGTTCCTTGTACATAGGGACACAGATCGGTCACCCCCCCCCTTCCCCCCACAGTTAGAACACACCTAGGATACACATTTAACCTCACCCCCTAGTGTTAACCCATTCAATGCCAGTCACATTTATACAGTAATTAGTGCATATTTATAGCACTGAACGCTGTATAAATGTGAATGGCGCCAAAAATGTGTCCGCCATAATGTCGCAGTCCCAATAAAAAGCGCAGATCGCCGCCATTTCTAGTAAAAAAAATTAATAATAATAATTCTGTCCCCTATTTTGTAGACGCTATAACTTTTGCGCAAACCAGTCGTTTATTGCGATTTTTTTTACCAAAAATATGTAGAAGAATACGTATCGGCTTAAACTGAGAATTTTTTTTTTTTTTTTTTTTAAATTGGGCTATTTATTATAGCAACAAGTAAAAAATATTGTATTTTTTTTTCAAAACTGTCACGCTTTTTTGTTTATAGCACAAAAAATAAAAACCGCATAGGCGATCAAATACCACCAAAAGAAAGCTCTACCTGTGGGGAGAAAAGGACGTCAATTTTGTTTGGGAGCCAATTGTCAGTTAAAGCGACGCAGTGCCAGAAGCTGAAATTTCACCTGGGCAGGAGGGGGGTATATGTGCCCAGTAAGCAAGTAGTTAATTCAATTGAAGCCTAAGGAGACAAAAACACAATGTGCTACATGTAAAAACAAGGAAAAAGAGGCGCCTCTGAGTGCAGTATTAAAAACAATTTAATGCAAAAGCCAAAGATAAAAACCACTCACATTTTGGTGGTCATGTAAAGGCATGTAAAAGATTTTCTCCAGGAGGGAGAGATGGCTGTCATCTGGTGCGTCTGTGTGTCCGTGTGTTGTTCACTGGTGGAGTGAAGTGTGGTACGAGGAGGAGTCAGTCCTGGATCCCCTGAAGTTGGTCGGTGGGTGCAGCGGGTAAAACGATCCTTTCTCGGGCACATCTGAAGACAACAGGAGCACGGGGCGGCCGATGATGCACCCACCGACCAACTTCAGGGGATCCAGGACTGACTCCTCCCCGTACCACACTTCACTCCACCAGTGAACAACACACGGACACACAGACGCACCAGATGACAGCCATCTCTCCCTCCTGGAGAAAATCTTTTACATGCCTTTACATGACCACCAAAATTTGAGTGGTTTTTATCTTTGGCTTTTGCATTAAATTGTTTTTAATACTGCACTCAGAGGCGCCTTTTTTTCCTTGTTTGCACCCTTAGATTTGGAACACGGTTTCTGTTCCCAACTGCTGGCAGCCCTGAGAATACAGCTACACCAACACTAAATATCATATCACCAAAATCTCATCCAAATACTTTTTAATTATTTTCACCTTGGACCCATTTGATATATGACACTGTTACGATATTGCTCATCCTGATCCTGCGCATAATTTACTTGCTGTATGCTACATGTAAAAAAGCCGCTACACCTTTTCAAAAAAAGGCATTGCAGAAAACTGCACAGATGTAAACAGGAATCATAGAAATAATGTTACATGGATTACAGTGCATTTTGTCAGATCTGCAAACAAACTATAAAACACATAGATGTGAACCTAGCCTTGGAGACTTATGGTCTCTAATTTGCAGTAGGTTGATAGAATCTGATTTGTTTGCCAAACTTTATTGCAAATTGACATGTATACACAAGGTTAGTCAATCCCTCAGGAAAGGGTAATCACAAATAAACAAACAAAAAAAAAAGTATTCAGAGAATGTGGAGAATGCAGCACTGATTGTGGATGGTCATCTGCCTGTAGATACATAGGGTTATACAAAAAAAAATGTGGCTTGAAAATATCCCAGTATACGCTATATTATTTTTTCGACGCAAGGCCTTGTTTGATGAGCGGGCACTTGCCCATCAACATAGTTAACTGACTTGCAGGAGTGTGACTTTCATAGATTTCACTTGTGCTTTCTGGCTTCTGCAGTGCCGCAAGCAGGGACACACTGCCCCCTGAGAGCAATACGACGCCTCGGGAGAATTAGCGTTCAGTTTTACCACTACATTGTGTGCATCAAGCGTTTGGCTTTTCTTCCACCCTGTTTATTGGAATACAAATAAATAAGTGCACCAACGGAGCTAGCAGAAGGTTAACTGACTCTTAGGCCCCATACACACGAGCGGACAGATTTGTTCAAATCTGTCCGTCCGACAGATTTGTTCAAATCTGTCCGTCCGACAGATTTGAACAAATCTGTCTGCTGGGATTTTGGTTTGCTCGCGTGTACACACGAGCAAACCAAAATCCCCGCCATCAGAGAGCGCGCTGATGTGTCGGTGACGTGGCGGTGACGTTGACGCCGCCACGTCACCGCACCAGGAAGTAAAACACTTCCGCGCATGCGCCGAATCCATTCGGCGGCGGTGCGGCGGCGGAGCGGGACGACATGTCTGCTGGTAAGTGTACTAACCAGCAGACATGTCGGGCGGACAGATTCCCACCGGATAGATTTCAAAGCATGCTTTGAAATCTGTTGGGTGGACAGATCTGTCCGCTAGCCCATACACACGATCGGAGATGTCTGCTGAAACGGTCCATCGGACCGTATTCAGCGGACAAATTTGATCGTGTGTACGAGGCCTTAAAGGAACAGCCACTCGTTTTCTCTATTTCCACAAGTGGTTACTACAGGACACACACCAGTTGAACTGTCCACTCGGGGGAGCCATACAATTGGGAGTCTTTGTGTTTTTTAAAGCTGCTTGCATCGCATTGTGATTTTTGCGGTTTTATGCAAGATCTGGGGGAGAGGTGTCCCAGTGCTGACATCATTGCATTGAGAGATTCCTCCACCATACTCTTGCTCAGATCAAGTTATTTGGGTCTGATTGCAGGGATATTCTAAACCAGCTGGATTTCATTGATTTTTACAAAGAGCTGTATGTAATTAATGTTCTTTGCATAACCATTGTTTTGTTCTTTTGCCAAGTAAACACTTTATCACTGGTTAAGCCATATCTTGTGTGGGACTCGGTTTGTAGCATCTGTGTGGCAGGTGAACAACACCATGGTAACAATATTTGACTACATTCATTGCTGTGTGGTATTATTGTGGACTCCTATAGCCATTCGGAGTTCACAATCACATTATTGTCCATTTGTGCCAAAGGGGTCGAGCCAAATTTTGGTCCAGCAAGCTGAAAAATCTTTTGATGCAGGGGGAATGCTGAGCGTGCCATTATTGCATATCCATGACAGCGTGGTTTGAGGTTGACCAATCATTTGTCACAAGTGGCGAAAGGGCAGTGGTCTGACCCACGTTTATTGCATTTGCTTTCTGTTATTATGTAGATTTTACACCGATTTTTTGGAATTGGGGTTGTGTAAAGAGAATCTGTATTCCCGTCCATCCCATTCTGAGACGACCTGACACAGGACTGAATGGGCAGTGACAAGTCTCTTCACTACTGCAGTTAAGCAATACAGTAAGGTCATTTGTCTATATGAACCAACTGCTTATTTTCTATCTTTTCCTGGAAATATTGTGAGGCTAAATTGCTATAGGCAATGTTGGAGCACCAACACAATAAAGTGCATGAATTTTTATCTTTTGCACATCAAATATTCATAATTTGTCTAATTTTTTTACAGCTGAAATGATTTATGCGTGAACAATTAAATTTGACATGGAACTGAGACGATCATTTGTTCTGTGTTTGGTGCTATTGGAACAACTATATTTTGTCAGGTTTTAACTGCCCCACTAATGACATTTCCCCTTATTTTCTGTCTCAATAGCCAAACAGGAAGTGAGCAGAATTTTCGAAACAGGTAAACATACTGCAATAAATGCCTGATAGTTCTGGTTCTTCAAGTATGCAAAACTAGTGAAATAATGTGGTTTGGGTTTCGCTTTAACAACATAAATAAACATATAGGGCCAGATTCAGGTAGGAGAGCGAATCTTTATTTTGGAGTAACGTTTCTCATTTACGTTACTTCGCCGAAACTTTAGGAGCAAGTACTGTTATTCACATAGCACTTGCTCCTAAAGTTGCGGCGGAGTAGCGAATATGAGCCGGCGGAATTCAAATTGGGCGGGTAGGGGGGCGTGTATTATTTAAACTAGGCGCGATCCCGCGGTGAACGTACTGCGCATGCGTCGACTGTCAGTGCGCATGCTCCAAATTCTGCCAGTGAACGTCAATGACGTCAATCCCCATTCACGGACGTTTTACGCAAACGACGCAAACATTTTTTAATTTGACGCGATGACGACGGCCATACTTAACATAGGATACTCCACTAGGGGGCTTGTTTTTCTTTACACCGCGTATCTCTTACGGAAACGTCGGAAAGTCACTGCGTCGGGCCCGAATACGATCATGAATTGCCGATTCTCGCTGATTAACATATTCTCGGCGTTAATCAGCAGGAACGCCCCGAGCGCCATTTTTAAAATTGCAGTTCCGATACGACGGCGAAATACAACTACGCCGCTCGTATAGCTCCAACCCGGCGTTTCTTGTTTTCTGCTTACAGAAAACAGAAACGCCGGCTCAAAGTGAGAGTTAGGCTGGAGTATCACTGATACTCCAGCCTAACTCTACCTGAATCTGGCCCATAGCATAAAGAAATTATTCTGAGAAGTTAATGGTATAAATATCCAGAAACGGCAAAAGAAAAGGAAGAAAAAACTATTATGTATGACTAAGGATTCAAAAAGTATTGTGGGTTAACGAACATTAGACTTAATTTTGTGCTTTAATTATGCTTTTTTAAGTTGAAAAAAAGTACTGTACATACTCGAGTATAAGCCAACCCGTATATAAGCCAAGGCACCTAATTTTACCACAAAAAAATGGGAAAACTTGACTTGAGTATAAGCCTAGGGTGTCCATCTGCATACCTCACTGTGCCTCACTGTGTCCATGTGCATGCCTCATTGTGCCCATGACTAGACTTACGTTTAACATGGGAGTATATAGAAGGGGTGCCCAGATTTGAAAAATCGGTGCTCCTCAGCCGTAGGTCCCTCAAACTTTGGCTATATGTGAGCCAAGGTTTAAGTCCAGGGGACCTATGGCCGGCTGTTACTGGGTCCCCAAAGTTACCGGAGAAATTACCGCTTAACATGGGAGTCTATGGAAGGGATGACCAACTTTTAAAAATCGGTGCTCTACGGCCGTAGGTCCCTCGGAAAACAATTTTGCACACTTGTAGAGGAAGAGTGGGGCTATATCTGTGCCAAGTTTGGGGTCCAGGGGACCTACGGCCGGCCAATACCGGGTCCCCAAAGTCCGGGAGATTAGGCGCAAAAAGTTTGCTGAAAAACTCGGCTTATACTCGAGTTAATACGGTATGTCAAAAAGAGGAGAGCATCATGCACAGTATGCAATATTTACCAGACTTAACCTCCCTGGCGGTCTTCCCGTGTGTGGCACGGGGTGAGATTTTTAAGCTAAGATCGGTAACCCCGTGCCACACACGGACTTGCCTCGCTGGATGCAGAAAAAAAGTTTACTTACCTTTTCTCTGCGATCCAGCAATGAATCTCCGCAGTACACGGCGGCCGGATGTCCGCCTGATGCTGTGTGTACCGCCGATTCCCTTCCCTGCGAGCGTCGCGACGTAGGGGGGGGGGCGGCGCCAAATTCAAAAATGTAAACAAACACTATACATACAGTACACTGTAATCTTATAGATTACAGTACTGTATGTAAAAAATACACACCCCCCATGTCCCTAGTGGTCTGCCCAGTGCCCTACATGTCCTTTTATATAATAAAAACTGTTCTTTCTCCCTGCAAACTGTAGATTGCTCATAGCAACCAAAAGTGTCCCTTTATGGCAAAAATTGTTTTAGAGCAGCTAAAAAACAGCGATAATAAATCAGAATCACTTGCAGAATTTAGTGATAGCGATTTGTGGGGAAATTCGTCATAAAAAAAAAAAAATAATGACAGCAAAAATTCTGCAACTGAGCAAATTTCAGTGATTTTGATTTGATTACATTATTGAATAATTTTTACTATAATTATATTATTATTTGTTATAATTTTTTATAATTTATTATATTATAATTTTTAATAAAAAATAAATAAAAAATCATACCCGGGATGCCTATTAGACTCTTGTTTGGATAGATTTCAGTGAGTTATTCCTAAGAATTACAAGCCTACAGTATAAAACGCCAAATTCCCTTGCAAATAATGGTACCGCTTTAAGCACCTAAAATCTGAAAGAATCATACTGCCAGGGAGGTTAAATAAAAAAAAGAAAAGCTATTTTGTTTTAATTTATTTTAATTCTGTCCATACAAAAACAAAAGAGCTTGCACAAAACAACTATATATATATATTTTTAATGACAGGTTCATGGGAGGTCTAAAGAGTAAAAGAGAAACTGGAAAAAATTAGGGATTATTTAGATGGTAAAGTCTGGGATGGGAAAACCATCCACAAGTATCAGAGTAATCTGTTTTTTTTTTTTTAAATGCATGAGTATCAGTTTATACTGTATGTATTCCACATCAGTGCCAATTAGGCCATTGCTTTAAAAGAAGACCTTCCAGCTCTTAAAAATCAGCAACTATAGTTCATGCAATAGGTGCTAAAATGGCAGGAAGGTGATCTGCGAACTTGCAGGAAGAGGTATATTATACACCATAGATTATGCAATGTGGTGTTGATGGGGGAATCAAAATTGTCAGCACTATTATATTCTGCCCTCATAACACAATGATTAGTTAGGGAATCGTTAGGAAAAAACCTGAAAGTTTGGTTGTACATTGGTCGATCAATAGATCAAATAGCTGAAAAGATAACAGATTAAAAATCGGACATTCAGAAATTGGTCATTGATCCAGGAATCCCTAGAAACACCTCTGACCGCTCTACCGATCTACGCTGGCATGAAGAGTAACCATCGCCTGCAAACTTTTAGATGTGTTTTGATCTACTGACCCCTATGTCAATATTGTATGATGAAGTGCCATAGGGCTGGTAGAAGAACCAAAACGCTCAGAAGGTGACCACTACTCTTAAACTCCAAGAAGATTCTGAATATTCTTCTCGCAGGTTCTTTTGATTACAGTAGAGATTAGTGGCATTGCCATTGTATAGCAGAATTTATCAAAAGGATAAAATGGATGTACACGTATTTAAAGTAAAGATCTGAAAAGAAGGCACTGAGACCTTTCATTGGGTACCCCATTTATTTTCCTTGTGCTGCTTAAAACAGCATGGCAGGGTTAAATAACCTTCCTGAATTGCAGCTGGTATTGCCAGTGCCAGTGCCAGTGCAGACAGACAATGGCTGTTTTTTTGTATGACAAATTCTGAATACAAAGAATAGAAGACAAACTAAAAATGTTATGATTAGAAACATAATGTAAGAAAACAAAAGCAATTAGTAGCATCATTTAAAAAGAACCTGCTTTCACAAAACATAATTTAGTATGACAAAATTCATTAATGGGTAATTGAATTTTCCATTTATTTGCCTTTGGTGCTGCCAAGGAATTTTCTATGCTTTTTCGTCAGCATTATTGTTATATATGACAATATTTAAATGTAGGATTATTTATTTCTAATTGGATGCACTGCTTAGCTTATTCCGTATATATTCATGTCAGATTGATTTAATAGCTATAATAATTGAAGAAAATAAAAAGACCACCTCATCATACCTGTATTTTTTTTTTATAATAAAGAATTGCTTTGGGAAAAATGCACTGCAGTTTTTTCAGTAAATTGGCTGTTGCCTCTGGTACTGAAGGTTCTAAGATTCAACTTTAAGGAGAAGTAAGACCAAAGCTTGTTTGGCCATTTTTCTCTTCTGGGTCACTGAAGTGCACTTATTTCTGCACCCATACGACCCAGATTCAGCAGATTGAAGCCCCCTGCCTGATGTTACAGAGCCAATCCAGACTCTGCAAGGATCTGGACTTTAAAGTCGGGATACACTCAGATGTCAGATCGGCATCAGGCTCAGCCTCTCAGCGTTCTGCTGAAAGGCTGAGCCAGCTGTTCCCACCCTCTCCACAGGCCAATTCTCCAGTGAGCTGGATGGGCAGGACAGTGATCGACAGCCACCATTCTCTGCTCAGTAAAGACCGAGAATGGAGCATTCAGCAGCCATGCGATTGCTTTATTCTCGGTCTCAGAGCCAGTGGAGGCAGCTGCATCATCAAATCGAAGCTGCAGCCAAATACTATGTGGTGTATGTGTGTATATATACAGGTATATATATATATATATATATATATATATATTTTTTTTTTTATCCCGCAGTGTTTATTTAATTATTAAAATAGTTCAGCAAGAATGGGGCCAGAACTACCAACAGGCTGCTCTTTTTATGAAGTATACATACAGTTTAATAAGAACACCAAACACACATCCAAGAGTCCGAAGTCTTTAATGATAAAATTGATATATAGCAGAAAATCCAATGCGTTTTGGGGGCCAAAGACACTTATTTTCATCAGGGCCGATATATGATGGAATTGTCCAGCTGCCACTGGCTGTCTCTTCTTTCGTCATTATGAGTGGACATTCAGGAACAGGGGCAGAGAGGTAGAATCTGAAATTTCTGTGTGCAAGAAATTATTTTACACACAGAGCTGTCACAGATCTCCACACATGGTACCAAGCAATACATCTGTCAGTGTCCTCAAAACATCTGTCACAGTGCCCCCATAAACATCTGTACCAGTGCACAAACCATCTGTCAGTATCCCATCACATCTGTACTAGTGTACAAAACATGTCAGTATCTCATCACATCTGTACCAGTGATTAAAACATGTCAGTATCCCATCACATCTGTACCAGTGCACAAAAACATCTGCAATAGTGTTCCAATGTGACATCAACATCTGTCAGTGTCTACCGGTGGATGATTAACATCTGTCAGTGTAAGAGTGCACAAAAACATCTGTCAGTGTATCAGTGTCCCACCAAGAAATAACTAAAACTTTTAAAGCACCCCCATGCTCGCGTGTAAAGGTGAATGCACAAGTTGGTCCCCTATGCATAAACAGTGACCACGTGTTATCATGGTGAATGTCAGAGCTAGACCAATATTTATAGCACCAGAAGACCTGTGTAACTCTAAACTGGTAACCAATAAAGGATTATAAATTGTCTATCTATGGAGATATTTAAATACCAAAGTTTTGCGCCATTTCACAAGTGTGAGCAATTTTTTATTTATTTTTAAATATTTTTAACAGGGACACGGCCGCACGGGCTGACACGATACATACAATATCAATGGTAAGACAACAACAACACACTGACATCTCATGATATACACAAACATTCCACGCAACAGGAAACGCCATGTTAGGCACCCGTGTAACACACCGCTGTAAGGTGACGCATACGTCCCCGGAGAGTGCCCGGGCGCTACCGGCCCAAGAAACTCGCGGTGGCCCCACAGGGGGCCTCCCTCCCTGAGAAAGAATCATGTGTGTCAATCTATATCGAGGCGTCGGGGCCCACGCGCCCGGTCGCAACATTTTCTTATATACAGAAGGACCCCCGTTTCGGGAGTATAGAAAAAAGAAGAGTTGAAGGAGAAAGAATAGAGATGAGAAGAAAGAAAGAAAGAGCGGTCATAGTAAGAGGCTGGGGAGGGGGAGCTCATGCCTGGGTTGCCTTGCATGGGTTGCCTTGGGGGGGGGGGGGGAGCTCTCCTGCCATAAAAACACATCCACCAGTGTTGGCCACGAAAGGGAGCGTGAGGGGACATAGCAAGAAGTGTACGTTCAATCCCCTGCTGTGGCTTCCCTCAAAGCCTGGCCCTCTGTCGAGTATATGATGTTGTTCCACATTTGCCAGGTATTAGTAAATGTTTGTGTGCGCAATTTTAAAGCGTGATATGTTTGGTATCCATTTACCTTTTGTTCTGATGCTCACGTGCCCCTTGCAGGTGCTTCTAGCTGTGGACACGAGTCAGTATGGACATCCTGATGGGTCTGTGGCTATGGAGCCCCATACACAACAAATTGTGGTGCCCATTTTTTCTGCTTTCAACTCATTCACTTGCTGCCTAATATATTCCACTTACTTTCAGATGTCATTGTAATGAGATAATCACGTACACAGAACATGGCAATGCAATTATTTTAGTAAATATAAACTGATAAATACCTTTTCTCATTAGCAGTATATAGCAGTCTTGTGACTTCTATCAGTGTCTGGCTAAAGCTTGTAGGAGTTTTCATTCTCCTCTAACTGTCCTATGAGGCTATCAGAGAAAACAGCCTTTCTACACAATGAGGAGTATTAACCCCCTAGATTTCAGCGAGTATAACAAGCCTGCTCTACTGCATATACAGACTGATTTTACTGTTGTGGGTTTAATAACACTTTAACCTGTCAGTGATCATTACTTTATGGCTGATCAGTGTATATAAGATGACTTTCATCTGTCAAAGAATTTGTGTCTATCCAGCCTTGATATTTACACTCTGGTACACAGCATTACCCTGTCTATCAAGAAAAGGAACCTCATATTTTTCTATGCTGCAGTTTCACTTTCACCAACAGGTCTCTTTCCCACCCCACCCTGTGACTAGATAGCAAAAGGAGAAGCAGTACGCTGATCTCTGTGTACTGCTTCTCAGTATGCCCTTTGCACTGCAGCAGAACTGCTTGAAATTCAGACCAAGGAAAAAAAAAATTTAGAAGGGAAATCGAAGGAAAGGGTTAGTGAACCAACAATGCACTAGCTTAAAGGAACCTATTTAGAAAATAAAAAATTAACCTTTACAACCCTTTTAAGGACCGGAAGATTTTCTTCCTCAATGACCAGGCCATTTTTTGTGATACGGCACTGCGTCGCTTAAACTGAAAATTGTGCGGTTTTGCAACGCTGTTTCCCAACAAAATTTCCTTTTTTTTCCCCCCACAAATAGAGCTTTCTTTTCGTGATATTTTATTTTTTGTGCTATAAACAATATTTTTTACTTTTTGCTTAACCACTTCAAACCCGCGCTATAGCCGAATGACGGCTACAGCGCGGGTCTGATTATCCAACCTGCCGTCAAAAGACGGCCGCCCCTCTGGGCGTTCCCAGCGCGCGCTCCAGAGCACGCTGCGGGAAGCCCTGTGTTGGCCGTGTCCCTTGGACACAGCCAATCACAGATCGCGGCAAACGGACAATCAGAGTGGCCGTTTGCGATGCAATCTGTGCGGCGAATGAGAGATGATCTCATAGATCATCTCTCATTGCCGTTTTACACAGAGACAGCGTCCTGTCTCTGGAGAGGAGGAGACCAATCTGTGTTCCTTGTACATAGGGACACAGATCGGTCACCCCCCCAGTCTCCCCCTCCCCCCAGTTAGAACACACCTAGGATACACATTTAACCCCTTTCTCACCCCCTAGTGTTAACCCCTTCAATAATTAGTGCATATTTATAGCACTGATCGCAGTATAAATGTGAATGGCGCCGAAAATGTGTCAAAAGTGTCCGATGTGTCAGCCATAACGTTGCAGTACCAATAAAAATCGCAGATCGCCGTCATTTCTAGTAAAAAAAAATAATAAATAATTCTGTCCCCTATTTTGTAAGCGCTATAACTTTTGCGCAAACCAGTCGCTTATTACGATTTATTTATTTTTTACCAAAAATATGTAGAAGAATAAGTATCGCCCGAAACTGAGATTTTTTTTTTTTTAATTGGGATATTTATTATAGCAACAAGTAAAAAATATTGTATTTTTTTTTCAAAATTGTCGCTCTTTTTTGTTTATAGTCGCACGACTGCGCAATTGTCAGTTAAAGCGACGCAGTGCCGGAAGCTGAAATATCTCCTGGGCAGGAGGGGGGTATATGTGCCCAGTAAGCAAGTGGTTAATAAATATCCAAAACATTTCTTCATCAGTTTAGGCTAATATGTATGCTTCTATATATTTTTGGTAAGAAAAAAAAAAAAATCACAATATGAGTATATTGAATGGTTTGAGCAAAAGTTATAGCGTCTACAAAATAGAGAATACATTTTTTTGGCATTTTTATTATTATTATTATTATTTTTTTACTAATAATCTCAGTGATCAGTGATTTTTTAGTGGGACTGTGACATTGTGGCGGAGATATTGGACACTTTTGACACTTTTTTGGAACCAGTGACATTTATACAGCGATAATTTTTAGCAAGATTGCAACATTGCGGTGGAAAGATCAGACACATCGGATAACAAACTGACATTTTTTACTTTTTATTTTGGGAACCAGTGACATTATTACAGTGATCAGTGCTAAAAAAATGCACTGATTACTGTATAAATTACACTGGCAGGAAAGGGGTTAACACTAGTGCTGATCAAGGGGTTAAATGTGTTTCCTGGGAGGTGTTTTTAACTGTGGGGGGAGGGGACTGACTGGGAGTACAGAAAGATCACTGTTCCTAATCATTGGGAACAGCCAATCACTCTGTACTTCCCAGTCAGAATGGGGATCTGTTTGTATACATTGACAGATCCCCGTTCTGGCTCTCTGTGGAGCGATCGTGGGTGGCCACAAGTATCAGCTGCCCCGCCGTGCGCCTGCTGTAGCTGTAAAACAAGCTGATGTACAGCTACGGGGATTCGCAGGAACTAACCGACCTGCCAATGTATAATGACGGCGGCTGGTCGGGAATTGCTTAATGACCAGGCCATTTTTTTTTATAAAAGGACTGCGTTACTTTAACCACCAATTGCGCGGTTGTACGACGTTGTACTTAAACAAAATTACTTCCTTTTTTCCCCACAAATAGAGCTTTTGGCGTTATTTGATAACCTCTGCGGTTTTTATTTTTTGCGCTATAAACAAAAAAAGACCGCACAAAAAAACAAAAATATCTTACTTTCTGTTATAATACATATCCAAAAAAATATAAAAAAAACAAATTTATTCATCAGTTTAGGCCAATATGTATTCTACATATTTTTGGTAAAAAATCCCAATAAGCGTATATTGATTGGTTTGCGCAAACAAATTAGGGGATAGATTTTTTGGCATTGTTATTTATTTTTTACTAGTAGCAATGGCAGCAATCAATAATTTGTAGCTAGACTGCGACATTGCGGTGGAAAAATCAGACACATCAGATACCTAACTGACATTTTTTACTTTTTATTTTGGGAACCAGTGACATTATTACAGTGATCAGTGCTAAAAATATGCACTGACATTGTAATAAAGACACTGGCAAGGAAGGGGGTTATCATCAGGGGCAATCAAGGGGTTAATGTGTTCCCAGTTTGTTCCCGGTTTGTGTTTTCTCTGTGGGTAACTATTGTGGGCGGCCGGCCGGCCGGCCGGCAGACATCGAGTCCACCGGACCCGCTGGCCAATCGAAAGCTAGTGCACGAATTGCCATACCGGTACGGGGAGTACATCTATGGCCGGTAGTAGGCAAGCGGTTAAAATATGTTTAATGAAAACAATAAAGCACTGCGATCTTCTGTAACAACACACTCCAGAGCACATGTACACCAGGAGGCTGAAGTTATGTTTTTACATTGCGTGGGAAAACCTATATGTATGATCTTTGACTGACTTTTGAATACAAGTGGGCTGCCATGCCCTAAAATACAGTGTTGGACATCATTTATTGTAAACGCACCTACCGCTTGAGTTTAGCCACCCCAATCTCACAGTATATAAAGGAGTCTATGAAAGCTTGGCTTCCGTGATCATATTAATGTTGTACTAAACAAACATGTGGGTATGAAAACCCTCTGTGTTCTCCTGGCTATGTTTGCGTCTATGAATCATTTTTTCCTCTGATCACCTCTCTTGCCCAGAATCTTCTATTTTCTAAGGAAGCACAGCTATCTGTGAGAGCCAGCACGTACAAAGACAACCAAGCACAGATGTACTGTAATCTCTCAGTATCTTGTCAGATTCAGGTGCAGCTGACGGAGCTCTGTGCTGAAGGCAGAACAAAGTGGAAGAAGCTGTGCTAAACTCATGGCGACAGGAAACAATCTCTGGCAACAACATCATCGCTATTCACTGAATCATGTAGAGCCATTTTATCTCAATGTACCACTTACCTTATTCAATGTGATCTTTATTATCTCTGCACAAATAGGCTCTCAGCTTTTAATTGTTCACAAATTTCTGGCTTTAGGCCGATACCCATTGATGTAATTATTTTATAATCAGAAACAAAAATAATTGCATAGTATCTATCACGCTAGCAGACATAACAACAACAACAACAAAACTAATAGGAGGGAAGAAAATGCATTTCCTGAGGAAAATACATGGAAATGCTGAATACCTGAATTGCTAAGCCCGCACAAATGCCATTCACCATAACCACTATACTATTTTTAGGACATACAAGCAGTGTTCCTTCGGTACTTATAAAGCCTCTCTTTGATCATTAAAGGTGTTGTAAAGGTAAAATAATTTTCCCTAAATAGCTTCCTTTACCTTAGTGCAGTCCTCCTTTACTTACCTCATCCTTTGATTTTGCTTTTAAATGTCCTTATTTCTTCTGAGAAACCCTCACTTCCTGTTCTTTTGTCTGTAACTCCACACAGTAATGCAAGGCTTTTTCCCTGGTGTGGAGAAAGCCTCTTGAGGGGGGAGGGGGTGAGCAGGACGGCCACTAACACACAGCTCCTTTCTCTATCTGCAAAGTAGAGAGCGTCCTGACTTTCTGGTCGCCCCTCCCCCTCAAGAGGTTTTCTCCCCCCCCCCCCCCCAGGTGAGTGAGGAGGAATATTGCACTGAGGTAAAGGAAGCTATTTAGGGAAAGAATTACCATTACAAACACCTTTAATCCACACACCGAATCAGTGAAATAAGCCTTCAAACAAACCTTAATAAATCCACAACTGTACATGCGATCGATACAGCGACTTCACCGTTTAAAAGACACAGCCTTTGTAAACGCATCAATATGAAATTTATATTGATAAACTTAAAAATGTGGCCATGTCAGCGATTTAGAAAAAAGTGTCCTTGTGTGTTTTACTGGAAAATATTAAAGCATTCCCACTAAATATTTAAAGAGGCTTATTGAACAAGACAGTGCAATGTTGCTATGCAAAGTTCAACAATCCACAGCAAATGATTATTTAAATATGTCTTGTCAAAGAAGAAATAAAATATACTAGCCCTTGTGCTCAAGAGGATTAAAGGGTCACTAAAAGAAAAAAATATTTTTCCTTTAAAATAACAAACATGTTATACTTACCTCCACTGTGCAGTTCGTTTTGCACAGAGTGGCCCCGATCCACGTCTTCTAGAGTACCTAGGCGGCTGTCTCTGTCCTCCCCGCAATTACTCACCACAGTCATGCGAGAGCTCGCATGGTGGTCAGTAATTGCGGAGGCGCTCCCGTGATACAGCGAGCGGCCATAGCCACTCACTGCATCACTCAGCCCCGCCCCTCGGCACGCCGCGTCACTGGATGTGATTGACTAGCCAATCAGAAGCCAGGCTGAGCGGCGAAAAGGATATCGGGACCGCGCGGGACTTGACGGGTCAGGTAAGTAAAACGGGGGCTCAGGGGGGCCGGCAACACCAGATGTTTTTTCACCTTAACGCATAGATTGCATTAAGGTGAAAAAAAAATTAATTTACAACTCCTTTAAGCCTGTGTTGTTATAGAATATAGCTCAAAAATAGAAAGGTACCACAATTGTATAAAATAAAGTGCACTAATGTATATAAAATATGCTAATATTAATATAGCCAGTAATCCACAAAGTGGTAAAATAAAGTAAATAAATACACTTAATATTAAAACAATAATAGTACCAATGCCATGTGCAATACAAAAAAACTCTCTCTTTTAGATAATAAGTATGTTCAAACCACAGAAAGACATTACCTTATGTGAGTACAATATTCTCTCTAGTAAACTGCATTAGGGCACTTGCTGTTTGGTTGATACCGGTTATTACCTCAGTGAAACCTCATCTGTATCTTAAACACTTGCTTACTGGGCACATATGCCCCCCTCCTGCCCAGGTGAAATTCCAGCTTCCGGCACTGCTTCGCTTTAACTGACAATTATGCGGTCGTGCGACGTGGCTCCCAAACAAAATTGACATCCTTTTTTTCCCCACAAATAGAGCTTTCTTTTGGCGGCATTAGACACATTATACTATTTATGAATCGAAGTAAAAGGAGTTTTTGGGAATGTCCGTCAAATTTATTTTTAAACATAACTTCTTCATCTTTGATGTGTTAGGGGGCTAGGTTTCCACTGTCATTGGCCAATTTGTAGATGGGATTTGTGGTGGGAGAAAATGTTTTTATTCTCCTACCTTAACCCTTACAAAAAATACATTATCTGGTATGGCAGTTACAGTACCTTGAAAAAGTATTACCCCTTGACATTTTCCACATTTTAGAAATTTTAGTTATCCAGAAATAACATACATCAATATGATATTCAATGATATTCAATGAGATGCAGTTAAGTTTGTTTTTAGAGGAGTAACAGAGTGGAGATTATTGTATGCTGGCTGCAAAGTGGCATATATAATTTCAAAATAATATAACTTTCTAAACATAAGGGGAATTGGAAGATAATTAATTGCCCTTCTCCCCTGGTTTTGGGGAATCATATGTTTTTTATGAATTTGTTTTATACATATTTTTATATATATATATTTTTTTTGGATCTTTGTGTATAAATTTAGGAATATATATTATATTTGATTTTTCCGAAAAAATAAAATGTTATGGTTATCAATTGGAAAAACTTTTATATTTCATATAAATTTTAATTATGATTTAATTATGTATTGTTTGTAGCATATATGGTCTTGATTCGAAAATTAGATATTTTTGCTGATCAGAAACCTAAAGAAACATTCTTTAAACAGAATAACACGGCACAGGAAGAGCCTTGAACAGCTCACCAGGTGTCTTTTCTGCTTAATGACTATGTATTGCATGGTGTGTGACGTCTGGGAAGAGCCTCCAATCCCAGTTGATGCCTCTTACAGGGAAACGCGTCGGGTGGAGCAGCATTCCTTAGACGTCACCACGTATAAGCCTGTTGGCAAGATCCACGGCTGTGTTACCATTGTGATATGTACCGCTTTTCTTGAATGTAAGTGCTTTATATTTAAAAAAAAAAAAAATTGTCTGAAGTACTATACTATGAAGCCTCTTCCTTCCATTATCCCATGTATCTGAGATAACCTGGAGACAGATGGTTTATATCCAAGAAAGATCCTTTATTCAAACAGCCCGATCCCATTGATGAGGAGCAGTGTGTAGAGGATTTTGAGGAGAGGATTTTTCGTGCTGGCTTTCACTTGCATGAGCGCATCCGATCACTATAATTAGAGAACCAACTGCTTTGGTAAGTGGCTTTGATTTTATATGAAACAGAATTAGTGCTTTTCAGCTTTTTGCATTGTTTATGAGCATATATTGGACTTTTTTATGATCAATTTATTTTCAGTTTTATATGGACACTTATGTTTAAATTGTTTGCATTCACTTTATTTGCACTGTAATACTGGGTAGCGTGCTTATATTTTTCTCACATTTAATATTAGCTAAAGTATTCAGGCTAAGCAGCAGCACCTTCATTATAATATTTTTTTGAATAAGCGCAAATATATATATATATATATTAAACTCACTGCATTTGCTAAAGACAGGTCTGTCTGAATTAATGCACACAGGGTGCCCACAATTTTGAATCTTGACATGTTTGGAATCTATTTACTTGTTACTTGTTTCTTCTTTTCCCAAAAGAACGAGTATTAATTGTATTCGGATGTACTAAAATCCATTATAAGTGTTTGATAAATAGTTGTGCAAACATTATGAATTGTAACTGCTACCATTTTATTTATATGGGCCTCACATATATAATTGTTTGGGTGTTAAAAATAAGATTCTAGCAAAAATGCAGATTTTTAACGTGTGAAAACTTTAACCACTTGCCGACCACCAGCCACAGATGTATTGCACGCGCTCCAATTGGCCAGCGGGGGAGCCAATCAGCGGGTTTAGTGGACTTGATGTCCACGATCGTTCCCCACAGAGGCAGAATGGGGATCTGCCAAAGTAAACAAGGCAGATCCCTGTTCTGTCAGGGGATGACACTGAGATCCATCTGTTTCCCCAGTCACACCGTGCCCCATACAGTTAGTAATCACAAACAGGGAACACAGTTAACCCCTTGATAGCCCCTGATGTTAACCTCGTCCCTACCAGTGTCTTTAATACAATGGCAGTGCATATTTTAGCACTGATTACTGTAATAATGTCACTGGTTCCCCAAAAAAGTGTCAATTAGATGTCCGATCTTTCCGCTGCAATGTCGCAGTCCTGCTAAAAATCACTGATCGTCGCCATTACTAGTAATAAATAAATAATATAAATGCCATAAATCAATCCCCTATTTTGTAGACGCTATAACTTTTGCGCAAACCAGTTAATATACGCTTATTGGGATTTTTTTTACCAAAAATATGTAATATGCCTAAACTGATGAACACGGTTTTTTATATATATATTTTTTTTGGGGATATGTATTATAGCAGAAAGTAAAAAATATTATTCATTTTTTTAAAAATTGGCGGTCTTTTTTTGTTTGTAGCCAAAAAAATAACCACAGAGGTGATCAAATACCACCAAAAAAAAGCTCTATTTGCGGGGAAAAAAGGATATCAATTTTGTTCTGATACAACGTTGCACGCCCACACAATTGTTAAAATTAGGCAGTGCCGTATCACAAAAAGTGGCCTGGTCATTAAGGTGGTAAATCCTTCTAGGGGCTGAAGTGGTTAAAATGTGTCCCAGTAAAAAAAATGGTTAAGGTGCTATACAATGGGGGACCATTAGCTCTAGTGGTAGATGTATTTTCAGGTGATTCACAACAGTCAGAAACAATTTTTGAGGGCATGGCAGCCCATGTTTATTGAAAATGGCAAAAAAAACTAAAAAAGTAAAAGTCCAACATATAATGTTTCCCTCACAGGGGTTCTCTTCAGTGATATTCACAACTGAAAATACTAGCCCACCTGGCTCTCTCTCTTTAGCAGTACATCTTCTCTTTATGTTGGTCCTCAGACCATAGGTTCTTCGAAGTCAACAGCTTCACTCTGGCCTTAGTCTTTAGGCCGTTAATTGTCTCTTCCAGACACATGCATGCTCTCTCTGCCACCTGTAGCCTCTGACTCCTGGAGTCCTCATGTCTGCCTCTCCAGCTGGCAGCCATGAGGTATTATTATACCTTTATTATAAGGGCTGTGCTCACCTGACACACCCTGCTGGTCCTCCACAAAACCTGGACACAGGGTTGGAGATTCCATCCACTATGAAACCCAGAGAAAGCTGTGAAAGCCGTTTTCTCCAGTCCACATCTATGCTCTGCAGTCTTGCACCAAGCCACACCCTGTGTCCCCCAAACACCCAACCTTACAATGACAGCATCTCATACTGTCACAGTCCGTATGAACTGCAGGCAAACACAATCAAACACAACCTTTTCTTGTCAAACACTGCATTTTTGCTTTGAATGCAATCTCATTTGAAAAGAAAATGCAGCGTTTGACTAAAACACCCATTAAAATGGCCCCTTATAGTTTGTAGAAACCCTTGTTACCATTACCTATGCTGAACAGCTTGGTCTGTATGAAAATGTATAGAGAAAAAAAACTAAAGTCATGTGAAAGTCGGAAAAAAAAGCAATAGTATATACTAACTACTATCAGTCCATTTCTGAACAGGGTAGAAGGAGCATGTAGTGAATGTCCTTGATAACTGTACCTTAAAATATTAAAAGTGAATGGCTAGGAAAAAACAAACTCATCTGAATAATGTTCCCATTAAAGACATTTAGGCAGAGGATGTATGGCTTGACTGGGAGGGGCTTACAGACATACAAACGCTTCCACATGTGCCCGTCAAAAGCCAGATGATGCAAATGATTTTAGATTTTAATTAAGCATCTTTATAGGGTTTGTAAACCCTCCTGTATTTTCACCTTACTGCATCCTATGCAGTAAGGTGAAAAAACATCTGACAATTACCGGCCCCCCAGTTTTACTTACCTGAGCCCTGAAATGTCCCACGATGAGGACGCACTGCATCTTTGCCCACTGTTCTCTACTCTTGGATAGACTGATAGCAGCGCAACCATTGGCTACCGCTGCTGTCAATCAAACACAATGATGCGGGCGCCGGGGGAGGGGCCGTGTCCTGAATTTGGCTGCTATGTACCCCTTGGGAGAGAGCTTCCCAGAGGGGGTTATCTGATGTGGGCAGGAGCCAAGAGAGACGCTGAGGAACCCCAGTAAAAGCTGCACAGTGGATGCAAGTAGGACATGTATGTTATTAAAATAAAAAATCGAACCTTTGGTGTCACTTTAAATTTTTCTTTACTGGTCTGACTAGGGCCCAACCTGTGACCTAACAGCAGCATCAGCATCAGCATGTGGTCCTTTGACCCCAGCAGTCATCGAGTGAGTGTTGATTAAAGGGGCTGTAATGGCAGTGATCCCTAGCAGTTGCATGTAATATGTTTCCAGCCTCTTACAAAATACCTCCCACCACACTCATATCATGTCCACAGTTTATGACGATTGCCTCTAGTAAGTCAGCGGTCTATGACAGTCTGCATCATGACATATACTGAGCATTATGTGCAGCCCATTAATGATGCTGTGGCCCCAGCTGGCCCTATACCTCACAGGTTATCCCATTTTGCACATCACTGTGGCACTTTGCACCACTGCCTCATTACATTTGTCAGCACAGAAAGGTTGCTGGTTAGTCAAGCTGATATTTTATAATCTACAAAGGGCTATAAAAACAAATTGTCAGTGACTACCAAAACTGTTTATTATTTGAAAACACAAATTGCTATTACTGTAACAGAAAATGTCTTATTCTTCTTGGAAGAAAAATCTGTATATTAATAACCTGAGCAAATGATGTTATTCCTGGATGCAATCACACTTAATTAATTAATGTAAAAAGTGGCAAAATATGTTAATTCAGTTCACCTCTTTTGCAAAGTTCTGATCACCACAAGCTAGGTAGCAGCTAGATAATTTTTACCACAACACAGTGCCACCTGCTGTGTCATCTTATTACTGCACTGTGTGAAGTTTTAAATTTTCTGAGAACAAAAAAAAAGCATTTTGGGCCTGATTTGTAAATGGCACAATAAATAATTATCGTGTTAAAATTAAAAGTAGTTTGGTCACTACATGTGCTTGTTTATTTTTTGTTTTTCTGCAAAATGCTCTTGCTCTTTAACCCACAAGTTGTCCCTTTACCTGTCCTGTGTCCTGAAAAAATGTAATACATTTACAATTATTTTACATAACATTCCTATAGAGATTTTTCAAAAGGGCACTAGACACCACAGTGCCAGTGTTAACACCCCGCTATAGATGCCCCATGGGATTAAATGATGACTGCACTCTGGAAAGGAAAATCACAAAACGCAGCTCTCGGAGACCTGCCAATATGTCCATGTGTGCATTTTAAAGTATATTGTGAGCCAAAACTTTTCCCAGTAGGGAATAGTTAAAACTAGGGGTGCAACAGATAAAAAAAACTCACGGTTCGGATCGTTCCTTGAAACAGGAGTCACGGATCGGATCATTTTTTGGATCAGCAAAAAAAAAAAAAATCTCCCCCACAGTAATATCCCCATCTACCTCCCACTGTAATATCCACATCTCCCCACCCCCCATTGTAATATCCACATCCCCCCACTGTAATATCCACACTCCCCGCCACTGTAATATCCACATCCCCCCACTGCAGTGACGTCACTAGGGTTGGTGTCACCCGATGCAAAAAAATAATAAAAATGTTGTCTCCCCACTCAGTACAGACCACCCTCCTCAGTACAGACACCCCACAGTAGTGCAGACCTCAGACAGTAACCCCCCAGTAGTGCGGACCTTAGACGGTAACCCCCCAAGTAGTGCAGACCTCAGACGATAACCCCCCCCCAGTAGTGCAGACCTCAGACAGTAACGCCCCAGCAGTGCAGACCTCAGATGGTAGCCCCCCTCCCCCCAGTAGTGCAGACCTCAGACAGTAACCCCCCCAGTAGTGCAGACCTCAGACAGTAACCCCCACAGTAGTGCAGACCTCAGACAGTAACCCCCACAGTGGTGCAGACCTCAGACAGTGACCCCCACAGTAGTGCAGACCTCAGACAGTAACCCCCACAGTAGTGCAGACCTCAGACAGTAACCCCCACAGTAGAGCAAACCTCAGACAGCGATATGTGTTTCCCTCGAGCGCGGGCTCCTCCTCCTCTGTGGGTGTAAACAGAGAGGAGGGCCGCCGCCGGGTGTACCAAGATGGCTGCGGCTCTGGAGCTAGGCCGAAGCCGTGGCCTTTCCTAATGCTATGGGCGCGGCAGCAATCCGCAGATCGCATAGCGTGCCGATCTGAAGGGGGTGACCTGTTCGGATCAAGGATCAACGGTGATATGTTGCACCACTAGTTAAAACCCCATTAAATGTTCTCTATAGGGAGATTTCACTTCACTGTCCCAAAGACACAAAAGGAAGTGAACATCTTTCAAAAAAGCCCAGGAAATCTCACCATAGTTGTCACTTATACAGGTCTCTGAACTAGTAGATTGCGCCTGTGCTTCCGGTTAGTGGTGACAACTGTAAGAGTTTGAATTTCCCACTTTTTGTTCAAGGGCAACAATGGTCACCAGGAAAAAATAAAGAAGTAAACTCCCCATCTATGACAAATCAATAAAAACCTGACAGAAGTTCTAACCCTTAGCTACTCTAGCCAAAATGTAAAAGCTATTCCTAGAATTTTTTATTTTTTTTAAATCAAGAGCAAGTTTATTGAAAGAAAACAGAAAACACAGTCTCATATACGGACAGTCCAATGACATGTGCAGCAAAAGGAAAACTAGAAAAGCAGAAAACACAAATACGACATGCATGACATTCTGACCGGAGATACATTCACAAGAATAGAACGACTCAGGATGATACAAATGAGAGAAAATAAAATAAGAAACTACTCTGTAATACTCTGCTGCCTAATGACATACGAATGGAGTAAGCATTAAACTGGACTGTATTTCTTGACAACATTAGGTGTTGAATAGTCAACATAAATGTTAATAAATCCAAAAGCGCGACGCTCAGATACGCTGGAGGGGAGAAATAACATTAATCTCTATGGAGATGGTTCACATCTCCACGCCGAATGCCGAAACGCCGATCGCGTGAAGCTCAAACAAGTCCCAGGCCCTTTTTATCAGGCGGCTTCGGTGTTCGGCATAGCCGACAATGACCTGTTAAAAAAACGCGGTTTTGTGGCGGCAAATCGCGGTACAAAACGCTGCAATTTGTCGCAGCAAATCGCGGTACAAAACGCTGCGCTAAGGTGTGAATGCAGCCTAAGGGTTATAAGAGTATCCTAACCAAACATAGTAGTAGGAGAAGACCGTCCACCACTACACCTCCCACACAGACCGTCCACCACGGCACCTCCCCCACTATTCCTAAAATGTAATACTCCTTTATAAAACGAATCAACGGCAATTAGATTGTGGACTAGGCCAGGGCTTGACAAATCCCAGGTGCCAGGTCGCTAGAAATTGCGTCCTGGCGCCTGAGCTTTTGTCAGCCCATTCACTGTTGCAGGGATGCACAATCTGTATTGCCCAATGCCCAAGACATGCACTTCCGGGCATGTAGTTTTTTTCTACATTTAGCTCACTTGTTAGGTTGAAACTTTCTGGCGGCTCCACTGCTGCTCAAATGCTCTCACACATTCAGGTAAAGTGCACCCCCACTATGTATACCGGGCTCTGCTTGCCTATCTGTGAGCCCCGGACCGACATAGTGGGTGCTGCAAGGTAGAGAGGACACAAAAAAGCTATACACATGCGATACACATGCTACATATCGCCACACCCAAACTGGCTTCTAACTCTTTTTTAGCTGGTTACTAGATTCAAAGCAAATTTGTCAAGCCCTGCACTATGCTTTGCCATGCCAAGCAAGTTTAAATTGAATTTGTGACCAGGAATAATTCTTCACCGACAACATTTCTGGAGAAATGCTCTTTTACTAAGACATAACAAAAGTGTGGTGCTCTACATATAGGCATATAATGCAAAGACACTGCCAAACAAGTCACACTCTTCCTTACAAATCACTCCCTTTAGTTAAGAGAGCAACATAAGATGGCTACATGCTACTTATTGCAGAAACCATGTCGTTTTAACTATCTATCTAACAAGTATTATTGAGAAGCCAAGTGTGAAGCTAGCATAATATACAAGAGTAAGGATGACATTTATATCAACTGATCTGATTCCACGTCTAGTAGAAAATAAAAGCTAATGTCTGATTGTTTGGTATGCCCCACAGCCAAACAGGAAGTGAGAAGAAATTCATGCAAATTAAAAGAATCCACCCCCCCCCCCCCCAGGCCCTCAGAACTAGTGTTCCTAATCGGAAATTTCAGGGTGGGTCTTAAACAGAAAGGGGTGTAGCCTTGACAGGAAGGGGTGGGTCATAATTAAAATTAGGGGGTGCACGAGTTTAGTCAGGCCTAGGGCAGCACAAAACCTAAATACACTACTGGCAATGATCAGTCATATACTTTTTTTCTGGGTTTCTGAAACAGTGGAGCTTTTTTCTGCATCACAAAACTGTGTATGGGGACCCTGTCCTAAGCAGTAATTTCTCTGCCCCAAATTCAGTGTTGCTGGGCTGTAGTCAGTCTAGGCCTGGATTCATAGTTCTGCTTTCTGTCAGTTTTACCCTAACCTCAAGTCACTGTTTTCTTTTGCCTGCTGTTAGGGAGTACCCCTGGTAATAGCGGAAGAGGATCCAGTGACTCAGGTTATAAATACTTGTTTCCCAGACAAACCACTATGAGGTTCACTGCCAGTGGTGAATGCTGGGGAGGGATATACTTATTTGGAGGCACATTCTTGAAGCTATATTGCCTCCCAGTCTTTGCCTGAGGAGAATGTGTGTGAAGAATAAAAGTCTGAAGAAGCTTTCACTGCCTTGTAGGAGGGTATACCTGGCTGGAGAGATTCTGGATTGGAGAAATGTAATCTGCTAAACAGTGTTCGGAGCTTGGCAGCTCATGAAGGGAATGTATTTTAACAAATTAACCACTTTAGCCCCAGAGGATTTGGCTGCCCAATGACCGGGCCATTTTTTCCGATTCGGCACTGCCACGGTACACAGAACATAGAGATGCAATAGTTTTAGAAAATATAAACTGCTAAATACCTTTTCTCATTAGCAGTTAGATATTCTTGTGACTTCTATCCGTGTCTGGTTAAAGATTGTAGGAGGAGTTTTCATTCTCCCCTGACCCTCTGTCTGGACAGTGCTGATTGGCCCTGTGCTAATCACATGCACTCTCCCAAGAAAAAGAAAAAACCTCTAGACTACAGCAATACACACCAAACTGGGCATGCGCAGCCTGACTCCTAATGTTCTGTTCTATTAGTAGATGGGTTGGAATCAGTTAAAGAAGAGGAGGATCAGAGAGACAAGATCACACAGCCTATATACACAATGCAGATGGTTAATCCCTTAGGCCGCGTACACACGATCAGTCCAAACTGATGAAAATGGACTGAAGTCCAGTTTCATCGTTCCAAACCGACCGTGTGTATGGCCCATTAGTCTGTTGTCCTTCAGTCCAAAGTTTTAAAACTTGCTTTAAAATCGGGCTGATGGATGCCTGACCATCGGTCCAAACCGATCGTTAGTACGCAAAAGCATCGGTTTAAAAACCTGCGCATGCTCAGAATCAAGTCGACGCATGCTTGGAAGCATTGAACTTCGTTTTTTTCAGCACGTTGTTGTGTTTTACGTCACCGCGTTCTGACACGATCGGTTTTTGAACTGAGGCTGGGTTCACACTATACTACACGACAGCAGTACAACTTTCATCCTACTTTGCTCTGCGACATCTGTCCTACATTCATCCTACATTGGTCCTACATCTATCCGACTTTCATGAACAGGATACTACTTTGAACCGACTTTGTGATTGTCTGACTTGTTCTTTGACCAATCAAAACAATCCCAGGGTGAGATAAATTCCTTTTACTGCTGATGTAATCATATGTCGGATGTCTGATAAGGACAAGGCACCTACTTTGGTCCGACTTCAATGATATTCAATGTGCTGAAGTAGGATGAATGTCGGAGCAAAGTAGTACAGGGAGTGTCGGATCAGTTAAGACGGCTCTCATAGGGAAACATTGATTTTCACACGTCATGCGACATGAGCTCCCAATGTAGGAGCGTTGTCGGAACAAGTGTGAACCCAGCCTCATGGTGTGTACACACATCAGACCATCAGTCTGTGAACCGATGAAAATGAACTTCAGTCCATTTTCATCAGTTTGGACTGATCGTGTGTACAAGGCCTCAGGTTCCACAGTGAGTATAACAAGCATAACAAGCATGCTTTACTGCATATACAGACTGATTTTACTGTTGTGGGTTTAGTAACACTTTAGAGGGTGAGCCAGCATGAATTTTATTTCACTGAGGACCAGGGTTGTCCCGATACCAGTATCAGTATCGGTACCGATACTGAGCATTTGCGGGAGTACTTGTACTCCCGCAAATGCCCCCAATGCCAGATCCGATACTACATGCCCCCCCGCCCCCGCCGCCGCCGCGCCGCCGGCGCCTAGTTAATCATGCGGGGAACATTACAGCTTTCATTTAAATAGCTGTGTGTTCCCCGCCGCGCCGCATATAGACACTCCCCCTTGCTCGGGATTGGACGGGTGATCTGTCTATCAAAGTGCAGATCACCCATCCAATCCCGAGCAAGGGGGAGTGTCTATACGCGGCACGGCGGGGAACACACAGCTATTCAAATGAAAACGGTAATGTTCCCCGCACGCTGATTAACTAGGCGGCGGCGACAGCGTCGGCGTCTAGGTATGGGGAGACATGGCTGCATATGTGGGGGGACATGGCTGAATATGTTGGGGACATGGCTGCATATGTGGGGGACATGGCTGCATCTGTGGGGGACATGGCTGCATCTGTGGGGGACAGGGCTGCATATGTGGGGGACATGGCTGCATCTGTGGGGGACATGGCTGCATCTGTGGGGGACAGGGCTGCCCTGGGGGGACATGGCTGCATATGTGGGGGACACGGCTGCATATATGGGGGACACGGCTGCATATATGGGGGACACGGCTGCATATATGGGGGACACGGCTGCATATATGGGGGACACGGCTGCATATATGGGGGACACGGCTGCATCTGTGGGGGACACATTTAAAAAAAAGTATCGGTATTCGGTATCGGCGAGTACTTAAAAAAAAGTATCGATACTTGTACTCGGTCCTAAAAAAGTGGTATCGGGACAACCCTACTAAGGACTCTATTGGGCAAAACCCTGCAATTGAGTTCCCAGGTCAGCTGAGGCTAGAACAAATGGTTACATGTCTAATTTGCGTAACATTCCCACTGCTCAAGAAGACTTCAAAATGGGTTGAGCAGAATTTGAGACTTGGGTAGGTATGCAGATCTCAACTATAGTTGAAAAAAAAAACTGCTACAATCAGGTCCCTAAATTATATTTACACACTATTTCAAACCCTGGTTTTAAAAACAAACATACCAAAACACATGGTATTTAGAAGTTATGTTGTTTTGCCGTTTTACTTGCACAATTTTTGTCCTGCTGGCTGAGTAGAAAACTTCATTAAGAATGTGGGAATCAGCTTCATTATTGTGTTCAGCTCCCACCAGAATAAACCCTGATGAGAATTCATTCCTCGGCTTTCAAGTATATTTTTAATGAGGCAGGAACTGCACCCATTTCATGTGTATTCAAAGAGAAAACAGCACGACTTTATGTTATTGTAACTTTCATCTAGCAGCTGCAAGCAAAACAGTAATATTCCTATACCTCGCCGTATTTTCTCCATTCGGAAATACTATAATTATCCTCAGTGCTTAATATACGTATATTTAGAAATGTATGTGTGATGAAGGCATTATTTTACAACAGCAAATTAAAATAAAACCACTGCTTATGCACAGTATGTCAGATGTTAAGGGTACCTTGCACAACAACAAATGACAGGATTCCTGTGAGGATAACGTAGCAAATAATAATAATAATTCCTATTTATCTCGTTATCATAATACGGTGTATAAATCTTTCTCCATTTCAGACATGAAGATCTCTAAAAATAAATAAATGAAGAGGACATGTAAAACTCAAAGGAAATAGTGGGTCAAACTAACTGGAAATTTGCAAGGGGCCACACTTAACCGATTGCGATCACCGCCGGGCACCCGCGATCGCTCGTTACAGAGCGAGAACCGGGAGGTTTGTGTGTAAACACACAGCTCCCGGTTCTTTCAGGGGGAGAAATGACTGATTGTTGTACAATGTATGAACAGAGATTTCAGAGACAGCTGATGTCTTAGAGGATCAATCAATTGTCATTTCTCCTCCGCCCGGCTTGCAGTGAGGTTTGTAGCACCGGCTGCCGGAGGAAGGTTAGGCAGGCAAGCTCACCGGCATCCAGCTCCCCACAGCTTCTAGGACCAGCTCCTTCCAACCCCTTGGACCCCCTCTTCTCCGCATACTAAACAGGTAGGACCCTGTTTCTCAGGGCTATCCACCTCCCCTGGAGCCGCTGGCAGCCGTCCTTTTCCGGATAAGCCGCTACTTTCGGCCTAAACACTGCGGTTTCTCCCCCTCGCCTTTACCCCGCATCGCCACCCACAAGTGAGGCATCCCCCCGCCACCTCCCCGCATCTTTTCCCCGTTTTTTCTGCCATCCGCGCCAGCCTATAACAGATTTGCGGCGGCCGGGTCTTAGGAAAGACCGCGGCTTCAGCCGTGGCCTAGTGGCACGCCGCGCCTACGTCCACCAGACAATCCCTAGAATTGCCCAGAATACCCCCCCACCCCTAGAGGATCCCATCCTCCTCCAGGCAACAACCAACTCAGCACGGCCAGCCAATCCACCCAGCTGACAGCCCCACAGCCTGGGTCCTGTGTCTCGGTCGGCGGCCATCTTGGTACACCCCAGCAACAGAGACACCTCTCACCCCCTCTTCCTCCTTCACAACCAACAGCACTTGATCCAGGGCTTTGTCCGATCGCCTCTCAGGGATCAGGAAGGAATTTTTTCCCCTGCCGCAGCACATTGGCTCAGCATGCCCAGGGTTTTTTTTGCCTTCCTCTGGACCAAATCGGGAGAGAGGATTCAGTGAATCTTCCCTCCATCGCTATTTAAATACCTTCACCCCCCTGGTGACTATGGCTAATCTGCGATACTCTGCAGAAACCATTTGGGGTCTGAGGCGTTTCGCCACAGTATTACCAGCCGTCACCAAAAAGGCCTTAAGAATTGAGCATTTTTTGAGAATCGATTGACGATCGACTACCAAAAATTTCAGCCATTCACCCCAGCCTAAGCACATATCATGTGCTTTGATCAACACAAGATCGGCAGTAAAACACCGATTAGAAATCCATGATTTCATTCTACAATACAATTTAGACTGCCTCTTTATTACAGAGAGCTGGCTCACAGCCGACTGTAACACCATTCTAGGAGAACTGGTGCCTGAAAACTATTGTATTATAACCGAAAACAGAATAGGGCAAAGAGGAGGAGGCCTGGCGGTGATCCACAAGACTCACCTCGCGATCACTAAACCTGTCCTTCAAAACCCTCTTCCATTCATGGAAACCCTTACTCTACAACTGCAAACAAATCCCCAGGAGACCGTCCACATTCTTCTCTGCTATAGGCCACCCGGGCCAAAATCGCAGCTTCTACCATCACTGACGGAGTTTATCTCCACTTATACCCTTAACAGCAAACACCTTTTGCTGCTCGGGGATTTCAATCTCTGGGCCAACTCCCCGCAAGACCCCGTTGTCGACGCCTGCATTGACCACCTGGAAGGATTATGGCTACAGCAACTAGTATGTGGGCCCACACATGCTTCAGGTCACACGCTCGACCTAATTTTCAGACATGATCTGGAAATAAAAATCTTGGGAAATGAACCGTTGCCATGGACAGATCACCATGCAATTACATTCATAATTTCCAAAATTCCCCCATTGATAAAAACACCCAAGCCGGTGACAACACACTGGACTAGATCTCAGAAGAAGCTCGATTCGGAACTCTTCAAATCTACCTTAGGAAATAAAATAAAAACACTCCAACCACTGCGAACAGCCTCAGAAACACTAGATGCCATAAATGCAGCCGACTTAGTAGCACCGAAACGCAAAGCCCGCATCTGGAAAAACAAGTCCGGCTGGTTCAACAACCAGCTGTCGCTATTGAAGCAAGAGCGCAGAAGGGCGGAAGGCGCCTGGAAAAGAAGTGCTTCAGAGGAGAACCTCTCCATCTACAAGGCAATAACAAGAAAATACCACAAAGAAATCTTCAAAGCCAAGAATTTTTTTTTTTCAAGGCCATCAACTGCGCCCTAAATCGCCCCAGCAAACTCTTTAAGCTGGTCACTCGGACCATGAATCCAGGCTGTCTTGAAGCCCCTAATTCAGATACCCAAGAATTTTGCAATGAATTGTCGGATTTCTTCATCAATAAAATTGAGAGAATCCGGGAAAGCATTCGGCAAGACAATACCCCCCCCCCCCAACCCCCCCTTCAATCATCCACACAACACCCATAGAAATTCTCTACAATCAACAAATCACTCTGGAATCGATCGATGTCACTAAAAATATCATCGGTACTTTGCGAAACAGCACAGCGCCTAATGATATCATCCCCACCAAACTGCTGAAGGAATGTGCCGATATCCTGGCGCCACCTATCACGCAGCTTACAAACCAGTCATTTAAGGAAGGCATAGTGCCCTCCCTGCTGAAAGAGGGCACAATCCAGCCCATCTTGAAGAAACCTACCCTGGACCCAAAGGACCCAACTCACCGCCATCCTATAACAGGCCTAAATGTTCTCTCCAAGGTAATGGAGAAAGTAGTGGTACAACAGCTGCAACAGCATCTAGATACCCATAATCTACTTGATCCATTTCAATCAGGTTTCCGTCCCGGACACGGGACGGAAAGAGCATTGCTCAAAATATGGGACGACGCTCTTGAGGCCGCAGACGAAGGAGAATCTTGTCTTCTGGTTCTGTTGGACCTAAGCGCTGCCTTCGACACGGTAGACCACAAACTGTTACTGACTCGGCTGGCTGAAGTAGCCAAAGTCGCAGAAGGTGATTTACCATGGTTCTCCTCCTTTTTGGAAAACCGATCACAGTGAAATTGGGATCTTTCACTTCTGAAAAACGCACAGTGTCATGTGGAGTCCCTCAAGGATCCCCCTGTCACCGGTGCTCTTCAACATCTATCTTCACCCTCTCTTTGAAATCATCAGTAGCCAACAACTACTCTATCACTCATATGCAGACGACACGCAACTCTATTTTCGCATCTGCAACAAAAAGGAACATCATCTCAGTTTAGAGACATGCCTCTCTTTGATAGAAAACTGGGTGACAAAGAGTTATCTTAAACTCAACAGTTCCAAAACAGAACTTCTTCTGTTTCACGCCAGTCGTAAGAGTCAACTGGCAACAACCTGGACACCTCCGCCCATTCTGGGCCAAATCATCACCCCCAGCGCCAAAGTCAAAAGTCTCGGGTCATCTTCGACACCTACATGACAATGGACGCACAAATAGGGTCAGTAGTCAGCGGATCTCACCATCTGCTGCGCCTACTACGCAGACTTATTCCTTTTATTCCTAAAGAAGACGTAGCAGTCCTGGTGGGAACAATTGTTAACTCCAGACTGAACTATGCAAATGCCCTTTACCTTGGACTCCCAAAGTACCAAATCTCTCGTCTGCAAGTCGTTCAAAATATGGCCGCCAGACTGGTGACTGGGAAAAAACCTTGGGAATCAATCTCACCTTCGTTGAGAACCCTTCATTGGTTGCCAGTAAAGGAGAGAATTGCTTTTAAAGCACTCTGTCTAACTCATAAGTGCATCCATGGGAAGGCTCCGCAATATCTATGCGAAAAGATAGAAGCCCACAATTCTAATCGCGTTCTGCGATCCACCAACCAAAATCTGGTCAAAGTACCCAAAGCCAGATACAAGTCCAAAGGAGAAAGAAGGTTTGCTTTCCAAGGTCCCAGACTATGGAACGCTTTACCAACCAGCCTTTGGTTGGAGGAGAACCACCTGACCTTCAGAAGAAAGATCAAAACTCTCCTCTTTTGATGTCAAGAGAGACAGAAACAATGAGCGCCCAGAGGCGATTTGGTTCGCATGTGCCGCGCTATATAAGTTTTTCATTCATTTATTCATTCACAGTGATCTGTCATTTCCCCAAGTCAGTCCCACCCCCCCCCTTCAGTTAGAACACAATGAAGGAACATAATTAACCTCTTGATCACCCCCTGGTGTTAACCCCATACTAGTGACATTTTTACAGTAATCAATGCATTTTTATAGCACTGATCGCTTTAAAAATGCCAATGGTCCCAAAAATGTGTCAAAAGTGTCTGAAGTGTCCGCCATAATGTTGCAGTACTAATAAAAATCGCAGATCGCCGCCATTACTAGTAAAAAAAAAATGCCATAAAACTATCCCCTATTTTGTAGACGCTATAACTTTTGTGCAAGCCAACCGATAAATATTTATTGCGTATGTAGAAGAATACGTATCTGCCTAAAATGATGAAAAAAAAAATAGTTTTTTTTATATATTTTTGGGGGATATTTAAATTACCAAAAAGTTAAAAATATACATTTTTTTCAAAATTGTCGCTCTATTTTTGTTTATAGCGCAAGTCAAATCCGCAGAGGTGCTCAAATACCGCCAAAAGGTAGTACTATTTGTGGGGAAAAAAGGGTGCCAATTTTGTTTGGAAGCCAAGTCGGACGTGTTGACGCAGTGCCAAATCACAAAAAGTGGCCCGTCATTGATCAGCAAAATGGTCCGGGGCTGAAGTGGTTAAAGTGTCACTAAACCCATATCATAAAAAAAACCTATCAATAAATGCTGTACTACATGCTGTTCATAGTCAGTCACTTTCCAAAAAACCTAGCTGATCCTGCTCTTCTCTAGCTCCACCTTTTATTCATGTCCTCAATTCAGCGAAGGATTTTGCAGCTGTAGTGGCAACTCTGCACATTCTCAGTTTTTAATGAGTTTCTATGCTGAACATTTCCTCCCTATAACATCTGAGCAGCCCATGTAACTATAGAGTCACACATATGGGCGTAAACAGACTGGTAAATGACAGTCCACTCTCTCCCTCTCCTCCATGCCCACTAACCAGCTAAACACAATGGGGGGGGGGGACATTACATGTAGATTAATGGAGGCTTCATTTCCCTCTTATTCTAAGACACAGCCTAAAGGGGCAGGACACAAGCTGTATCTGGCAGAAATCCGCCTACACCATGTTATTTTCACAAAATAAGAAAGATTTGATTTTAAATACATATTTGTATGCCATTTTGAAACAGTTATTTATTTTTACTCTGTATTACAAAGGCTGCTTTCTCTTTTTACTTTGAACATGTAACCAGCAGAAGAGGACTAGAATCTCCCCCAGCTTATGTTTCCCCGCAGACAGGCTGGGAGAGAACTGGGTCATGTGACAGCTGTATATTGTTCAGGAAAAAGGTACTTATACATTTTTTTTATTAAAATAATTACAGTGCCATCATACACATACAGTATTAGAAGGGACAATGTAAATTAAACAGTATGGACCAGATTCAGATAGAGTTTACGCCGGCGTGTAACTTCTAATCTGCCCCGGCGTATCTTTTTTCTGTATTCAGAAAACAATATACGCCGGAATTTAGCTAAAATACGAGCGGCGTAAGTCATTTACGTAGTCGTATCTTAGTTGCATATTTACGCTGGCCGCTAGGTGGCGCTTCCGTCGATTTACGCGTCAAATATGCAAATGAGCTAGATATGCCGATTCACGAACGTACTTGCGGCCGGGCGTCGTATTTTACGTTGTTTGCGTAAGTCCGGCGTAAAGTTACCCCTGCTATATGAGGCGCATCCAATGTTAAGTATGGACGTCGGGACAGCGTAGAATTGTACGCCGTTTGCGTAAATCGTTCGGGAATGGGGCTGGGCGTAAGTTACGTTCACGTCGTTTTCATTGACTACTTGCAACGTGATTTTGCGCATGCGCACTGGGATACGTCCACAGACGGCGCATGCGCCGTTCGGAAAAAACGTAAATTACGTGGGGTCATGATTCATTACCATGGATCCCGCCCCCTACCTGCCTATTTTAAATTAGGCGCCCTTAAGCCGGCCTATTTACGCTACGCCGCCGCAACTTACGGAGCATGTGCTTTCTGAATAAGGCACTTGCCTGTAAAAGTTGCGGAGGCGTAGCGTAAATAGCATACGCTACGCCCGCACAAATTTACGCCGGGTTCTCTGAATCTGGCCCTGTGTGTTTAGTATCACTTTAGTATCAGCCATCAAGTGATCGCACAGTTTCGTTATGTATTAACTAAATGTAATTGTTTTAGTGCTACTACAATGCTAGCCACAATCTTCCCCTCTGCACACCAACCACAGGGATGCTTGCTCCATGTTGTCGCCATTTATAGAACGGGAAGGTAATTCACGGTCATATGTATAGGAAACAAGCTGCCACACATAGTGTAAAACTGCAACCTATTATTCACAAGCGTCACCCATCGCGTTTCGTCCTTTTGGACATCAACTGGGGTGTGAGGATCGTGCACAGTCATTGCGGTGTATATAAACAAATCTTCCAATAGGAAATTGCATTCAAACTGGCAAAAGGGGACACCTGGGTGTACAAGTCCGAGGTGTTCCAATATAGTGTCAGTGAGTGTTCCACATCTCGCTATCATTTTCCATTGTAATTTGATAGGAAGGAGAAATTAGACTTTCCACATTTTAAGCCTTGTTTTATATCTCAACCTAAGCCAGGAGAAGCATATGATCACAAGAACATCCACATGCATAACCCAAGCCTTGTTACAAGCTCAGAAAACTTGGCAAATAGATAAAAACAAATATAAAAAATTAAATAAGACTAAACCTAGCAGGCCATTTATATTTGATATCATCATCACACCCTTGGCATGGATGTTTTCGAATATAGATCTGCAAAGGCATTCTCTGCAGAAGGAGTATTTGTTCTGACAGATACTGAAGAAACAGTAATAGGGGGCATGTACCTTAGGTTAAAAAACCTTATGGTTTCTGAGTTACATACAGAGTGGGACATAGCCTACCTAGAACATTATATATCTGAACAAATGGTGCCTTAGAAGTCTCCAATGGGATGTTCACCCTCAAAAAGGTGATCTACAATTGGAGGCTTGGTTTAAGTACTTCAATGAGGCTGGTTTAACATTTTTGAGTTTCTTAGTAGAGAAAAAGAGGGACAAATTATGCTCACTCAACAATGAGATTAAAACCCCTAGGGCCAGTTCACACCATAGAAACGCAATACAGGTGAGTTCCAGGTGCTTTTTTGCATGCACGTTTTTGATGCGTTCCAGTGCGTTTTTGGTACATTTTTAATGCAGTCCAGTGCTTTTTTCACCCCTCTTTTTTATTAACCCTTTAGATAAGGACAGGTGTGCTCCAGTGCGTTTTTGGTGCATTTAGGTGCATTCCAGTGCATTTTTGATGCGTTTTACAGAGTTCCAGTGCAGGTAAAATGCAGCATGTTCTACTTTTTTTATTCTGGAACGCTCTGTAACTGCAAGCACTGGTGTGAACTATGCCATTGAAAAATATATAACCTAATTTCCATGCATTTTTGATGCAGAAAAAAAACGCACTGGACGGCATGTGGTGTGAACTGGCCCTTAAGGATAAATTTACACCCCTCACAGATTCCTTTGAATATAGTTCACTTTCGTCCAATTTGAAAAACTATTTGGAGAAAGAAGAACGGGAACAAAAAATGTAAAGAAATTTAAAATACATCAGAGATGTGGGAGATATAATAACCAGGTTTCGTTTTCACCTGGCAAAAGCAGGATAAGTAGATAATATGGGTAACACCAGAAATATCACCCCACCTTCTAATGAAGCTAAGCCCCAACCTAGAACCCCTTCTGGGGGCTGTCACAACCCCAAAGAACAGGAAGACGCGATTTACCACCACAGAGAGGGAGACGCCCCAGTTTTAGAACTCCAAGTAACCAAAATCAAATCTAGAGATGTCAATATAAGACCCCTTTTACACTGAAGACAGTCCCACGACAGCAAGCGGTAAATCACAGATCGTTTTAGCGGAAGCAGGGCACTTTAAACCCCAAAGAAGGGGTTAACAAGGGGTTAAAAGTGCCAGAAAAAGCACCGCTGCCAAAGTGCTTTGCAGGCGATTTCAATGGCATGGGCGGTTTAGGAGTGTTGTATACACGCTCTCTCACTGCCCCAAAGATGCTGCTTGCAAGGCTTTTTTTTCTGTCCTACAAGCGCACCGCCCCAGTATGAAAGCAGTTGGGCTTTCACACTGGAGAGGCATGGGACGTAGTTCACAAGTTCTTTCAATTTTTTGTGCTAAAATGCCTGTAAAGAGTCTTCAGTGTGAACGGGGTCTAAACATAATCGTGCTGAAGGTCACAATTATAGTCCTGGACCAACTTATTACGAACAAGTGAACAACTATGGAAGGCCACCTTCCAGGTCTCCACCTAGGTCCAATTATTCCAACAATGCGAGGGACCACAAGGTCCAAAGTGAGGACATAATGTGAGACCCGAGCAGTCCCACCAACAAGGAGACTATTCGGTCCCCACCTATAATAGGTTTTCTCTATTGAGAGAAGAAAATCAGCATCATAACCCTTACCCCCATATGGGGAGAGATCATGATCAATACGATCATTCACCATATAGCTATAATCAGGATAACCCCAATCGACAGAACAGTTGGGGGTTTGTGAATGGGGTGTGCCCCTTCCGTTCAATCAGCTCTCCTTTGTGAGCCCTGCAGAGTGAGACTTCACCATTTTTTTTTTTTTTTACTCTTTAGTTATCCATCTTAGAGTGACCGTTTACATAGATTAAAGTTAACATTTGCCTATGGGTATGCTTTAATATTACATTTTTGCTAAAATAAAATATTGAGAAAGGAAAAATTAAACTTTAGTGTTTGCATAGGGATTTAATTTCCACATTATTTTGTAGAGAGACCTTTTGCATTAATAGTGTCAAAGAATTTTGGGTAAGTATACTTTGCACAATATTTGAGAGATATTTTGTCCTGTTCTTTTGGGCAGGTTATGGTTTGCACTACAAATTTTTTCCTTCACTTGCTGTCCCAGAGACACAACCGGAAAAAATAAGAGAGTTCTCCAAAGTGAAGGGATATTCCATTTCATACAGCTGTCACAAGAACTAGGTTCATCTTTAGAAGATACCCTTCACTAAGGATAAGTAAATATGCTGAGATTCAATTCACAAAGGGTTTGCCGAATTAAAATATTTATGAACCAGGTATCCCATTGTGATCCCCAATGAAGTCAATCAGAGGTGAATTTTTATTGAGCAATTGTGGCTCCCTGTGGAACTTTTGGATAAGATATTGCCTAACAAATAGCATGGGGAGTGAAGTGCTGTAGTGGGGCACTGTCCTTAGGCCTGCCTGTTAGATATGTGCATTCCCGTTCGTACAAATGTTATTTTCGTACCCGCGGGATAATGTGTACATACGAAAACGGTAAAGCACCAAAATACGAAAATGACGGGATAACGGATGAGCCGCATAACGAACGACCTCAAATACGAACGAACGATCCGACGGGAAAAAAACGACAAAACGAAAAACGGCAAAATAACGAAAATGAAATCTGTATCAAGAGGTTTGCATTGTGTATTTTGTTTGAATCCGTTTTGTGTTCATTTTCAGTTGTATGTTCATTGTTCAATGACATCTATAACAAAAGAATTTCATTATGTATATTGAATGAATTCCTTTTTCTGTTTTCTGTGTATTCAAAATACTGAAGGCAAATCTTTTGTTATAGGTGTCATATCAACATACGAAAATAACAAAAGAAACGGGTTCAAATGCGAATCTTTTGTTTATGGTTTTTTTGAATGGCCAGAGAGTTAGGCATGATACAATTTTCTGTGCAATTTTCTGTACAATTTTCTTTAGATTTACCTTCAACTATGTAATGCAAGGGCCTGCCTGATTGCATACAATTGAAAGTGTTGTTTAGTTTGACCTCATATTATATGGTTTTTGGTAAATCTAAAAGAAAATTGTACAAGAAAATTGAACATGTATGGCCAGCCTCAGTGACTGAAAGCAGCTTCTCTTTTGTGCTGAGTAGTAGTGAGCACACTTGTACAGTAAAGCCTAAAACTTTTCTGTGGATTTTCACTTTTGAACCCAAAAATGGTTTTCTGATGCAGTTTAAAAACGAACAAATTTTCTGAGAACGATCGGAAAACGATCGTTTTTATGTTTGTTGTTAAAACAGTCTGACCAAGTGTAGAAAACCATTTTTGGGTTCAAAAGTCTGGCCAACTGATCTCCCTTCTGATGAAAATCCACAGAAAAGTTTATTAGGCTTTACTGTACAAGTGTACTCACTACTCAGCACAAAAGAGAAGCTGCTTTCAGTCACTGAGGCTGGCCATACATGTTCAATTTTCTTGTACAATTTTCTTTTAGATTTACCAAAAACCATATATGAGGTCAAACTAAACAACACTTTCAATTGTATGCAATCAGGCAGGCCCTTGCACTACATAGTTGAAGGTAAATCTAAAGAAAATTGCACAGAAAATTGTATCATGTATGGCCAGCCTAACTCTCTGGCCATTCAAAAAAAACATAAACAAAAGATTTGCATTTGAACCCATTTCTTTTGTTATTTTCGTATGTTGATATGACACCTGTAACAAAATATTTGCCTTCAGTAATTTGAATACACAGAAAACAGAAAAAGGAATTCATTCAATATACATAATGAAATTCTTTTGTTATAGATGTCATTGAACAATGAACATACAACTGACACTAACAAAAGAAAAGCATTCAAGATACACAGAATGCAAATTGACGAAAATTCACGATAATTATTGTCTAACAAGAAACGAACATGAATTAAACAGAATAACGAATCATCCCCCATGTACGAAAATAAAACGGTAACGGAAATACGAAACGATCGTAATACGAAAAAATCGCGTCGTACGACAATTGAACAGGAACGAACGGGAAAACGGGCGTCTTACGAAAAACGAACGGAAATGAACAGACGGGGCCATACGAAACGGAACAAAAAAAAACGAAATTTTTTCTGTGCACATGTCTACTGCCTGTCATGGTCTTTTTTTGGGGAAAATGTGTATGTCTAACCATTATGTTGCAGTAGTAAGCAGCTCTTATTGCTTAAGGGTAAGCAGGGCCTGCTTCTCCTTTAAGTGTTACTAAACCCAGGACTCTGCATTCACTATATCTGGTCTCCCAGGGTACACAGAACATGAAAATGCAATTATTTTAGTAAATATAAACTGCTAAATACTTTTTCTCATCAGCAGTATATAGTAGTCTTGTGATTTCTATCAGTCCCTGCTTGGCCTTTTAGCTAAGATAAAGTGTAGTATCTGTTCTTATCAGTTGCCAGTAGGTGGTGCTCTGCTGACTGTACACGGCGAGGTGGAAAGGGATGGCGGTCGGCAGTTGCTAAGCCTGCTGGCGTGGAGGCGGAGGCCTTCTGATTTGGACAGAGAGGCATGCGGTAGAAGCTGGAGGGCTGGGCCCCTGGCCTTCTGGCCTGGATTTAATGCAGTTCCTAACCTAACCTTTCCAGTTTCTCAAGAGGGAACATTGGCCCATTCCTAGTGAGTAGCTAGTACCTCTCGAGTATAATTAGGTAAAGAACAAAAGGGGTGAATGGGCACTCTCCCTGAGCCTCCGGAGCTCCCGATCCTTCCTGGTGGGGTTGGGGAAGGGGACTGTGACTGTCCGGGCCATGGGTCAGGGTCCGTTGAAAAGCCTGTGGAGATAGTGCCCCTGGAGTGGCAGTCCAGGGGTGCCATACATTGCACGAGTGTGTGAGGGGCACTCATCGTGTGGCACCTTGGTCACTGATCTCCACAATACACCTTTTTAACACCTGCCTCTAGGGCCGAGCCTTTTGGCTAGGACCAGGGGAATTTTTGTTTCCTGGCCGGAGGGCCGGCCAACGTATTGCAAGTTGGTCACTTTATACTGACCTCTCCCACCTTCCTTCTCCCCCACTTTTTTTTTAACCCCTTTGTGTTCACGTTACGTCATTTTTTTGTTGGTGCACTGCACTTTATGTGTGATTAGTAGGGTGCTGGTCCTCGGGCCTGCCCTAAACGTCTTGGGAGTAGGTGAACATGGCCTTCTGGCTTAGTTTGCCTGCTTGCATGGGGTCTCCCTTCGGGGGAGCGTCACCAAGGAGGGTTCTGTTTCGGCAGACCCTCCAAGGATGTTGGGTAGTGTCGGCTTTGGCTGCATGGACCACAGATTACCTTAGTCCCTGCCAGGAGCCTAACACCCCAGGGGATCAGTGTTGGGCCCTTTTCAGAGGGCTAATTGACGTTTGCACCTGTCACAGTTTTTTGTTGCACATCTTCTGTGTGTGCACATTTTTCCTGCACCGGGTGGAGTTTCTGGGTTGTGTTTTGCACGCCACAGGCTTTTCAATAGAAAAATCAGTCCCTGCTTGTAAGATGTGTTTTCATACTGCACTGAGCTGTCCTATGAGGCTGCAAGGCTCCTCACCCTCTGTCGGGACATGTCTGGAAAGTGCTGATTGGCCCTGCAATGATCACATGCACTCTCCCAAGAAAAAGAAAAAGAAACCTCTCTAGCAATACACACCAAACTGAGCATGTGCAGCATGACTCCAAAGGCTCTGTCTTATCTTTACATGTCCAGTGGGACAGTGCAGGAGGGGAGGATCTGTGCATACAAGATCAATCAGCCTTTTTACACAATGCAGAGGATTAACCCCTTGGGTTCCACATTCAGCACACAAAACATGCTTTACTGCATATACAGACTGATTTTACTGTTGTGGGTTTAGAAACACTTTAGGGCAAACAAGAACACTTGTTGTTGACGAAGGGGCTATGTGAATTGTGTGAATATGTTTGTGAACACAGAGAGAAAGCCATACAGAACAGGCAGCACACCACTGCAATCCACAGCATAGAATGGCACAGTTAAGGTGATTGTAAACCATCACCTTATAAAGCAACCCATTCAGTTTAAAATAGAAATGAAAGACCAAACATTTGTGTATACATACCATTTTTCTTTTTATAAATACCTTTTTTTCCCTTTCCCGTTTTCCTTTTGTTCTCGGCTGCACAAGAGCTGCGGGGAGGAGAACCATCAGTACACTGATCTTCCCAGTGAAAAGCTATGGGGGGGGGGGGGGGTGTCAGGACAAGTCTGATCACTGGAGAAGAGAAGGTGGAGTCCCCAGCATAGGTAGAGAACTGACCGTGGTAGGCACATATCAGGAATATGAAATGTTGGCTTTATATGTTCCTTAAGATCAATAGGGTAATAAGAAAGCTACACAAACTCTGTAGGGGTTACCTATCACTAGACGCCAGTAAGGCTGACTGATGTATGAAGCACCAGTTTAAAGCGGAGCTCCACCCGCATTTTCTTTTTTTTTTTTTCAAAGACGGCAGCTACTAACAGTGTAGCTGCTGACTTTGAATAAGGACACTCACCTGTCCTAGATTTTAAAAAAAAAAAAAATCAGGGTGGAGCTCCGCTTTAACAAACCTACAGCAAGACAATTAAAGTGATTGTAAAGTCTTGTTTTTTTTAGGTAAAAATAATAAACATGTTATACTTACCTACTCTGTGTAGTGGTTTTGCACAGAGCAGCCTGGATCCTCCCCTTCTCGGGCCCCTCTTCAAGGCTCCTGTCCCCTACCTTCTGTTAAGTGCCCCCACAGCAAGCATCTTGTTATGGGGACACCCAAGCCGAGTCATAGCTCCTTGTGTCCATTCAGACATGGAGCCATGGCCAGCCACAGCAGAGCCACATTGAACACAGAAGTGACCCACAATTCTGGTAAAGGGGGGTTGGGTTCAGGATCCTGGTGCATGCAAACATTCTTAATTTCTCACACTAAATATGGGCATAAGATACAACATGGCCTAAAATGTTTATTATTCCTTTAACTGTGGATTATTTTGAACTAGAAAAATCCGTCCTAATTGCAGGCTTGTACTATAAATACAATAAATATAACGTTTCCCTAACATTTCCTAAATGCTTTTCAGCCATCATACCCATGAGAGTTGCACAGGAGATCTTACAGAATTCGTAAATAGCTCTTTAAATATTTCATCTGACAGTACAGCATCAATATACCTGAAGAATATAGAACTCTTTTGAAACAAAAGGCAAGCTGTGAGTTCTTTGAACTCGCTGTATGCTTATGTCTCATTAAATTTACGTTCAGGTTTTGGATATCTTAAAGTGATCAGCATTTATTATTCCCCTTTATCAGAAATAGAAACATGATTGCCAAGGATATGTTGTGTTTTCTGAATATTCTCTCTAGTGGTGATATAGTAACCTATCTTATTGGAGTGACTAGTTTGTGCCTATTTTACTCATTACACATTACATTTCATACAGAATTACACAATCTTATGCTCTGTCTATTATTAAATACACAAATACATTTATCCCGCTTAGAAAATCCGAAATTACAGTTTCCAAGGATGCCTACCGGTCATTCTAACCCCCCTCCCCCTAACGAAGAGAAAAAAAAAAAAAAAAAAACAACACCTTTCCCTTTCTCCTTTCTTCAGATCCTGTCCCCCTCCCCTGGTTTTTGCCTATTTAACTGTAGCGCCCCCTTTACTTTCAGTGCTGGCACTAGTCAAAATTTAGCAAGAATGGGAGAGTTACCTTGCTCCCATTCACACAATTGTTAGGATGGTGACCAGTGGCGACTTTCATATTTAGGGGGGGCACATGGGGGGACAAGGACAAAAGTAGGGGGGCAACCATAAAACGTATATTGTATATTATATATATATATATATATATATATATACATACATATATACACACACTCACACTTTTCCTTTTGTTTGTTATTGGATATATACCCCTGAGAATGGAGATCAAATGCAGAAATATTCCATACAATGCACACGAAACACACAAACCTGAAATATTTGTGACAATGGGCATCAAACGCAAAAACATTAAATATTCCTGACAATGCACACGAGACGCATTAATATGAAATAATGCTGGTAATGTACATGAAACCCATAAACATGAGCTATTCCAGACAATTCATGCACACGAAACGCATAAACATAAAATATTCCTGACAATGCACACGAAACGCATAAACATGAAATATTCCTGAAAATGCACAAGAAACGCATAAACATGAAATATTCCTGACAATGCACACGAAATGCATAAACATTAAAAATATTCCTGACAACGCACACGAAACGCCTAAACATGAAATATTCCTGACAATGCACACGAAATGCATAAACATTAAAAATATTCCTGACAACGCACACGAAACGCACAAATATGAAATATTCCTGACAAATTCAATGCACACGAAACGCATTAACATGAAATATTTCCTGGTAATGTACATGAAACGCACAAACATGACTGCGACATTATGGCGGACACATCAGACACTTTTGACACCCTGCGAATCCACTGCGGGTTCCCGCATCG